>UESW01005085.1:19852-95896 GCA_900491605.1 Calamus simplicifolius | reverse complement strand
GGTGGGCATGATTTCCCACGGAAGAGCCTCATCTTCTAAGAGACCAAGGGGAGGGGAAGAGCTAGATGATGTAATCCCTTCTGGGGGAGATATAGCGGGGGGTAATGTTGTAAAAGATGATAGTGTCGTTGTTTCGATGACGGTCGCTAGGCATCCTGTAAAAAGGATCTTAATCGACAGTGGGAGCTCGCTAATGTGCTTACTTATGATGCATTTCTTCGGATGAATTTACCTCTGGATTCTCTTCGGTCCGTAGCCGTCCCTCTAGTCGGTTTCACTGGAGACTCTATACGAGTGGAAGGCGAGATTACTTTACCAGCCACGGCAGGATCGCCGCCATGTCAAAGCACGGTAATGCTGGATTTTCTGGTAGTTCGGGTCCCCCTGGCTTACAACGCCATTCTTGGCCGCCCCGGCTTGAATACGTTAGATGCAGTTATATCTACCAAGCGCCTACTGGTGCAGTTCCCTACCAACCAAGGAGTTGGTGTGATGCATGGAGAGGTAGACTCGGTTAGACCCTGCTATCATTTAGCCCCTAGTCCCCAGACGGTTAAAGTTCCTACGGTTGCCGAGTCGTTTGACCCTAGAGAAGTCGAGCGGAGAGGAGAGCCAGCGGAGCTTCTGATATCTTACCCCTGGGAGATGATCCCACTAAGATCGTGCAAATCGGTGAGCTCCTCTTCCCTGAAGTCCGGGATCAGCTCCTAGCCTTCTTATCAACGAATGCAGATGTCTTCGCCTGGAAAGTGACGGACATGGTCGGGATTCCTCCGGATGTGATTATTCATCAACTTAATATCAACCCAAGCTGCCACCCTGTCCGCCAGAAGAAAAGGAGTTTCTCCTCTGAGCGGCAGAAGGTCATTGACGAGGAGGTAGACAAATTGCTCATGGCCAGTCATATTCGGGAGGCACAATATCCTGATTGGCTAGCCAATGTAGTCATGGTTCGGAAAGCTAGCGGAGGATGGAGAATATGCATCGATTACACCGATCTTAACAAAGCTTGTCCCAAGGACAGTTTTTCGTTGCCACGGATCGACCAGTTAGTGGATTCAACTTCTGGTTATGAACTCCTTAGTTTCATGGATGCCTTCTCAGGGTATAATCAGATAAAATTGGACCCTCAGATGAAGAGCATACTTCTTTTATCTCCGAGAAGGGCATTTATTGTTATAGAGTAATGCCCTTCGGGTTGAAGAATGCAGGAGCTACCTATCAGAGGCTGATGAACAAAGTTTTTAAAGACCAGCTCGGCCGCAACATGGAAGTATATGTAGATGATATGTTGACAAAAAGCACCTGTGCCACTGACCATGTCGCCGACCTGCAGGAGACTTTCCACAACCTCCGGCTCCATAGAATAAAGCTCAACCCACGCAAATGTGCATTTGGAGTTACTGCAGGGAAATTCTTGGGTTTCTTAGTTACCCAGCGGGGGATTGAAGCAAACCCAGAGAAAATTCAGGCCATTCTCAATATGAGACGGCCTATGTGTAAGAAAGAGGTGCAACAACTCACCGGGAGGATAGCAGCATTAAGCCGATTTTTGTCAAGATCAGCCGAGAGGTGTCTACCTTTCTTCAAGGTCTTGCGTAAAGCAGATGGCTTCGAATGGACAAAAGACTGTCAACAAGCTTTTGAAGAACTTAAGGAGTTCTTGTCCACACCGCCCCTGTTGTCTAAACCAGAAGAAGGAGAGAAGCTCTTCCTATATCTTGCGGCTTCCTCAGAGGCCGTTAGTTCCGTTCTGGTGCGTGTCGGCGACCATGCCATTCAAAGACATGTATATTATACCAGCAAAGTACTTCATGGTGCAGAAGAGAGGTATTCCAAAACGGAGAAAGTCATTTTTGCTTTATTCGTCTCCGCCCGACGACTTAGACCCTACTTTCAAGCCCATCCCATAGTCGTCCTCACTGATCAACCTCTCGAGCCATTTTGTCATGACCAGACACTTCTAGCCGGTTAGCCAAGTGGGCCATCAAATTAGGGGAATTCGACTTATCATTTCAGCCCAGAGCATCTCTGAAATCCCAGGTCTTGGCTGATTTCCTAGTAGAGTGCACTTGGTCGAATTCCCCCGGGTCCTTTTAGATGCTGATGAGGAGGATGATAAAGCATGGGTCCTCCACGTCGACGGAGCCTCTAACTCACAGGGGAGCGGAGCTGGTCTCATTCTCGCTAGCCCAGAAGGCGCGGTACTGGAGTATGCTATTCGTTTCCTCTTTGAAGCCATCAACAATCAAGCTGAATATGAAGCTTTGTTGACCGGAATCAAACTAGCGCATGGGATGGGAATCAAGAATCTCCGAGCTTTCACTGACTCGCAGCTTATTTCCGCCCAGGTAGCAGGGGAGTATGAAGCTTGGGACCCTATCATGTCCCGATATCTGAATAAGGTCAAACTATTAATTCCCTTGTTAGATCACTTCACCATTAGCTATATACCCAGAGGTGAAAATGCTAGGGCCGATATGTTAGCCCGACTTGCTACCTCAGTGGATAGCGCCATGGGCAAAACCTACATCGAGTACCTGGAAACACCTAGTATCGAAGCTGCTGAAGAAGCTTTGCCCATTATCCAAGAGGAAACCTGGATGGAATCCTATATCCGGCATTTGAAGGACGGTGTTCTCCAGTTGATCATGAGGAAGCTAAGCTGCTTAAGCGGAGGGCTTCTAAATTTGTACTGCTAGAAGGTCAACTCTACAAGAAATCCTTCTCTCAGCCTCTCCTCAAATGTGTTAAATCGGTCGATGCGGATTATATTCTTAGGGAAATTCATGAAGGCATCTGTGGGAATCACTCAGGAGGCCGGTCTCTAGCGCGCAAGGCCCTCGACAAGGATATTATTGGCTCACCATGCAGGAGGATGCAGCCGAACTAGTGAAAAGATGTGATCAATGACAACGGTACGCCTGCATTCAACGGAAACCATCTTCCCAGTTAAACTCTCTTTCTGCTCCCTGGCCTTTCGCTCAATGGGGCATGGACATCCTCGGCCCCTTCCCTCCGGCGTCAGGACAACGAAAATTCCTACTAGTCGCCGTTGATTATTTCACTAAATGGGTCGAAGCCGAAGCACTCGCTAGGATTACTGAAGCCAAGGTCAAAACCTTTTTCTGGAAAGCCATTATTTGTCGATACAGCATACCATATACTCTTATCACTGATAATGGCCGACAGTTCAACAACAACACCTTCCGGACTTTTTGTGCTGATCTCGGCATCATGCAGCGATTCGCCTCCGTCGGCCTTCCACAATCTAATGGAGAGGCTGAGGTTACAAATCGCATGATATTGCGGGGACTAAGGACCAGACTGGATACGTCCAAAGGAAGGTGGGTGGAAAAGCTCCCGAGTGTACTCTGGGCATACCACACAACTCCCAGAACACCAACAGGAGAAACGCCGTTCAATCTGGTTTTCAGTTCCGAAGCTGTTATTCCCGTCGAAATTGGCTTATCGAGTAGTCGAGTAGAAACATATGACGAAGCGGACAACCTCCCTAATTTAAGAGCCAATCTTGACCTCATTGATGAAGCAAGAGATCGAGCTCGAATTAAGATGGCGGCCTACTAACAGCGGGTGGCGAGGTATTATAATACCCGCGTCCGCTTGAAGAGCTTCCGTCAGGGAGATTTGGTTCTGAGAAAAGCTTCGGTGTCTAAACCAACAGAAGGGGGCAAATTGTCTCCAAACTGGGAAGGGCCCTACCGGATAGGAGAAGTCCTTCACCATGGAGCATACCGACTTGAAGATCTAAATGGACAACTAATCCCCCGAACGTGGAACGCAGATAATCTTCGGCCATACTACCAGTAATGTAATGTATTTACCCAAATATTAAATAAGCCTGCATATTTGAACGCGTACTTTTTGTAGACGATTCTTCAAAGCACCTCGGCGGCCCTACAGTCCAAAGGACACCCCCAGGCTGGTATAACCTACCCCTGAGGAGGTTCAAGTCCATGACTTAAGTGGCCCCGAATCACGTTCTCCAACGAGTAAGCGGCTCGGCGGCCCTACAGTCCAAAGGACACCCCCATGCCGGTATAACCTACCCCTGAGGAGGTTCAAGTCCATGACTTAAGCGGCCCCGAATCACGTTCTCCAGCGAGTAAGCGGCTCGGCGGCCCTACAGTCTAAAGGACACCCCCAGGCCGGTATAACCTACCCCTGAGGAGGTTCAAGTCCATGACTTAAGTGGCCCCGAATCACGTTCTCCAACGAGTAAGCGGCTCGGTAGCCCTACAGTCCAAAGGACACCCCCAAGCCAATATAACTTACTCCGGAGGAGGTTTAAGTCCTTAACTCAAGCGGCCTCGACTTAGACGGTTTTGAGTCACGCCCATAGGCAGATACTCGGTTACTCTCGAGATACAATTCCGCAAAAGGGCCAAATGGCCCCACAATCCTAAGGGCATCGTGCCTCCTCGAACCCAGGATTAGCTCCCCCGCAGGGGCCCCTAAACTACCTTATCGAAGTTATAGGACTTACATCCTGATACGACACACCAGAAAGCGACCCCGAGATTCGGACTTAATATCAACTCGTGGACGGATCTCCTAATCCATAGGTAGGAATCAGGAATCAAGCAGATGGAATATTAAGTAACATCAAATAAACAAAAAGTGGCATCTACTCATTCAAAGTCAATTCACTATAAAATTTTATAAGATATCATCAATGAACTGATATTAGTTACAAAAAGAAGTCCTTTAAAGGACCAAGTCAAGAACAAAAAAGTTAAGCTAAAATCAAGATGAACCTAGACATCCTCTATCAGTATTCGGGATGCTCCTTCTCAGTGATTGGATCAAAAGCCGGCTCCTCAGCGATGGGCATCTCTAAGCGGAATCTTTGGTCGTCACCACTCCATCCGCCACATCTTCTACCTCCGTATCAGAGGTCTCTTCGTCATCCGCGGGTCGGAAACGTTCAAGGTTTTCTAAGTTAAAGTGCCGGGCTAACCTCCGTTTACACCTTTCAAAACCCTGAATAAAGGCGTCCAGGGCGGCCTCGTGGAGCTCCGACGCAAAGTCCGAAGAGTCCTTGTACTCCTTGATAGCCTCCCGGACTTTGGCTTCGGCCGCGGGCACCTTTTCTTGAACTTTGGCTTCGACCGCGGCCACCTTTTCTTGAACTTTGGCTTCGACCGCGGCCACCTTTTCTTGAGCTTTGGCCTCGGCCGCAGTCATCCTCTCCCGGGCCTCCATCATCATTGTTGCGACCCTGTCCAGAGCTTCCTTAGCGTCTCTCTTAGCTAGAACCAATTTTTCTACAGCATCGTGAGCCGCGACTTCCGCGTTGTCTGCTCGATTTTCAGTATGTTCTAGCCTGAGAGTGGTTTCCTTCAACCTTTCTTCTGTTGGCAGCAATTTCGCCCAGACCTTAGATAGTTGGGCGTCTAAGCTCCGCAGCTCCTTTTCCGCCCTTCCCCGCCAGGTCCGATAATCCTCCTGGATGACCCGAAGGTCATGTAGTGCTTTTGACTCTCGGGCCTTCGTCTCCACCAACTCTTTGTCCAAGCTCACACTGCGAGACTCGCGCAGCACAAAAAGGCCATTAGACATCTGCAAAATACATTCGGTGAATACCCGAACTCAATAATCACAAAAGGAAAAGGTTGTAGCTCTACCTGAAGCGCGGCTGTGAACATAGTGTCAAATGACTCCTCTTGTGATACCTTCCTCATTTTTTCTTGAAACCTGGGCAAGATTGAAAGTTTGAGAATTGTCTTCGATAGGCAACTTTTATATCCAGCGCCCAGGTTAGGTGGTTGAGAAGCGACTTCCGGAAGGCCCCCCTCAACGGGATCTCCTATCGGGATCCCCTTTGGAGGACTTATCTCTCCCTCGCTGTCTTCTATCAGGGTTGCTTCGGGAAGAGCCGCTGGAGGCTGGGCCCGATAACCCGATTCTGACTGGCGAAGCCTTTTAGGTTCATTCCCTGCCGTGCCACGATCGCTCCCTTCTCTCTTTCGAAGGCCCGATATCAGTGAGTCTTGAGAAAACTTCATTGCTGCAATGTAGTGAGCATATGGTTAGCTAAAAGGAAGACACCAAATATGTTAGCTGCAAATATAATAATAAGAAAAAAAAAAATTCTTCGGGGCTCACCGGGCGCTACAGCCAGCGACACCGGCACGAACGCAATCTCCCGGAGATTATCCTCCGATAGCAATTCCTTACTGGGAGGAATGATAGTAGAAATCAGAGTGTTGAAAAGCTCACGGTCTCTCTCATCAACACTCGAGTTCTGGTTAGAACTGGTATTCGGAATACCCCAATCTACACCCAGCCCCTCCAAATGTGCGTAAAAAAATCGAGACTTCCACCCTTTAATTTTAGAAGGAAGGTTAAGCCTAAGGACCCTTTTGGGCCTCGATGCGAAGCTCCACCACCCATCCTAACCGGGTTTCGAATCCTATATAATGCCCTAAATAAAGAAAGTCGAGCGGAAGCTCCATGAAAGGAACAAAGTACTAGAAATGAAAAAACGACACGAATAGAATTAGGGGTAAGCTGTGCGGGAATAAGGTGATACATGTTCAATAAGTTTACGAAAAAAGGATGTAAGGGCAGCCGTAGACCGCCCTTGAAAAACTCTTCATACAACGCGACCTTTCCTGGTCGCGCTAGGGTGACCCTATCCTCGGGGAGGGGAACGGAGAGCCGAATGTCACTAGGGATCCCGAACTGAACCCTAAGGTTCCTAAGATCTTGGGAGGATGTAACAGAGGCGACATCTGCTGGCCTGGCCGATTTGGAAGCAATCGCGGGAGGCCCTACCTCACGACTGGTAGACGAGGAGGAAACCCTAGGGGACTGGGATAACAACCTAGACACAGGCTGCACGGACCGAGCAACAGGTTGGTCCCCACGGATGACTACCCCTCCGAGGGCCTGTCGACGCGCTTGAAGAATCTCCTCACGGGAGGGCTCAACCATGGGGCCCTTACCTTTCCTATCTTGGGAGGGATCCATAAAAGAGAGAAAGGGAGAAGAAGAAGTCGACTAACCTGGGCTTGAAGAGGTAAAATCGCAGAAGGATACACAAAATCAAAGATTAAGGGATGGAGGGGACGGCCCCCCCCTTTTTATTATATATCGGATGCAATGCCTCGAGCACCGCAAAGACACGTGGCAGTTTCCCAGTGGAGCCGAACAAACGAAAAGACACTATCCTCTTAGAGATATGTGCCTCCCCTCTTTCTTCCTTTTCTCGAAACGACACTTATCATGTGCTGAATTTTGAAATTCAAATTTTTTCGCCCTTCTCCCTTGCACGTGCGCAACACACCTGAATACAAGGAACATGGGCGAGGGGGCATATGATATAGATAATAAATAAATAGTTAGTAAATGACACAGTTAGAAAATAAAAAGCCCTAGTCCTGGACGGCCCCAGTCCTGGGCAGCCTCCAGAGTCTGGGCGGCCCCCAGTCCTGGACGGCCCTCAGAGTCTGGGTGGTCCCCAGTCCTAGGCGGCCCCCATAGCCTAAGCGGCTCCCAGAGTCTGGGCGGCCCCCAGTCCTGGGCGGCCCCCAGTCCTGGATGGCCCCCAGAGTCTGGGTGGCCCCTATTCCTGGGCGGCCCCTATCCTAGGCGGCTTCCAGATCCTAGGCAGCCCCCAGTCCTAGGCGGCCTCCCAAGATCTGGATGGCCCCTAGTCCTGGACGGCGACCCCCAGAGTCTGGGCGGCCCCCAGTCTAGGCGGCCCCAGTTCTGGAAGGCCCCTAATCCTGGACGGCCCCCAGTCCTGGGCGGCCCCCAGAGTCTAGGCGGCCCCCAGTCCTGGGCGGCCCCCAGTCCTGGACGGCCCCAAGATCTGGGTGGCCCCTATTCCTGGGCGGCCTCCCAAAGATCTGGACGGCCCCTATTTCTGGGTGGCCTCCCAAGATCTGGACGGCCCCTAGTCCTGGACGGCGGCTCCCATAGCCTAGGCGGCCCCCATAGCCTAGGCGGCCCCCAGAGTCTGGGTAGTCCCTATTCCTGGGCAGCCCCCTATCCTAGGCGGCTCCCAGATCCTAGGCGGCCCCCAGTCCTAGGCGACCTCCCAAGATCTGGACGGCCCCCAGTCCTGGGCGGCCCCCAGAGTCTGGGCGGCCCCCAGTCCTGGACGGCCCCCAGAGTCTGGGTGGTCCCTATTCCTGGGCGGCCCCTGTCCTAGGCGGCTCCCAGATCCTAGGCGGCCCCCAGTCCTAGGCGGCCTCCCAAGATCTGGACGGCCCCTAGTCCTGGAAGGCGACCCCCAGAGTCTGGGCGGCCTCCAGTCCTAGGCGACCCCCATAGCCTAGGCGGCCCCCAGAGTCTGGGCGGCCCCAGAGTCTGGGTGGCCCCCAGTCCTGGACGGCCCCCAAAGTCTGGGTGGTCCCTATTCCTGGGCGGCCCCCTGTCCTAGGCGGCTCCCAGATCCTAGGCGGCCCCCAGTCCTAGGTGGCCTCCCAAGATCTGGACGGCCCCTAGTCCTGGGCGGCCCCCAGTCCTGGGCGGCTCCCAGAGTCTGGGCGGCCCCCAGTTCTGGACGGCCCCTAATCCTGGACGGCCCCCAGTCCTGGGTGGCCCCCAGAGTCTGGGCGGCCTCCAGTCCTGGGCGGCCTCCATAGTTTGGGCGGCCCCCAGTCATGGATGGCCCCAAGATCTAGGTGGCCCCTATTCCTGGGCGGCCTCTCAAAGATCTGGACGACCCCTATTCCTGGGCGGCCTCCCAAGATCTGGACGGCCCCTATTCCTGGGCGGCCTCCCAAGATCTGGACGACCCCTAATCCTGGACGGCCCCCCAGGATCTGGACAGCCCCTAGTCCTAGACAGCCACTAGAGTCTGGGCGGCCCCTAGTTCTGAGCGGCCCCCAGTCCTAGGCGGCCCCCAGAGTCTGGGCGGCCCCCGGTCCTAGGCGGCCCCCAGAGTCTGGGCGGCCCCCGGTCCTAAGCGGCCTCCTGGTCCTAGGTGGCCCCTAGACCTAGACGGCCCCCAATTTTAGAATGATTCTCATATCAGAACCACTAAACATGGTAAACCATCATATTTGGAACAGAAATCGAGGATCATCAAGCATCATGACTCTTTAAATGATTCGAATAAGACAAACACTGAAACACCGCCATTTATCTAGAAAAAGGAGATACTGAACTCCTATTTTAGAGCCAGATACCTTTTCTCTAACTCTGACATCCCCACTAACCCTGACATTCCCTTGGGATAACCAAGGTCATCATGAAATCCTTATCTTCATGAGCAAGTTTCTTAATACCTTTATTATTAATTATCGATGAATGACCACGTAGCGGAGGCGAGTATAGGACGAATGTTTATCCTACACATGGACCTTCTGAACTAAAAAGAGAAAAAGGAAAAGAAAAAAGAAAAAAAGAGAGAGGATAAGAGGTAGGGGAGAGAGTGCGGTAGGGGGACTTTTTTCTTCCTTCAGAAAGAGATCTCATAACAAGAAAGAAATCTGGTGATCCAGCATCAACATGTGTAAATCGCCTTCCAGGCCTGATTCTTAACTTATTTTATTTTGAGTTTTTTTTTTTCTGAATATAATCTGCCTCGCACACACCACAGATATTTTTTTTATATATATATATATATATATATTCCTAGTTACAAGCATGAAGAACCCAACTTCGATAACAATCTAAAGGAGAATTGTTGCAAATTAATTATAATTTATTTGCATTGCATATTTAATATATATTTAATTTTCTTTCACTTGTAGCAAAATATCTTGTTCTCTTGTTGTGGAAAAAAAGAAAAAGAAAAAAATGTTTGAATTATTCAAACAATTTTGTAACAAAATTATTTTCATTTTTTAGAGAGGATACAAAATTGTTCTTGATTGTAATAAAGTTGTAATAACTAAGAATAATGCCTTCATAGGAAAAGGATATGTAAGTGAAGGCTTATTTAAATTGAATGTAATAAATCTTTTTGAATCAAACCTATCTTGTGAATAAGTCTAATCAAAATCTGTGGCATGCCAGGTTGGGTCATGTGCACCTAAGAAAGGTCGAACACATGATGAATTTAAAACTAATTCCTAAATCAAATCTAGATATGTCTAAATGTGAAATATGTGCTGAATCTAAACAACCAAGAAAGCCATTCAAATCAGTGAAAAGAAATTCATCAATTTTGGAGTTAATACATAATGATGTTTGTGACTCAACTAAGACTGCAACTCATGGTGGCAATAGGTACTTAGTGACCTTCATAGATGATTTTTCTAGATATTGTTATTGTTATCTAATTAAATCTAAAAATGAAACCTTTAATAAATTTAAAATTTATAAGAGTGCGGTAGAAAATCAACAAGAAATGAAAATTAAAATTCTTATATCTGATAGAGGAGGGGAGTATACCTCAAATGAATTTTCTCAATTCTGTCAAGAACATGGGATAATTCATCAACTGACTGTTCCTTACTCTCCACAGTTCAACGGTGTAGCTGAACGTAAGAACCGTACCCTTATGGATATGGTAAATTCTATGCTCATTAGTTCTGGCTTACTTGAGAACTTATGGGGGGAAGCTCTTCTATCTTCTTGTTTCATCCTAAATAGAATACCTACTAAGGATAGTGGTAAGACTCCCTATGAACTTTGAAAAGGAAGAATACCTAACCTAGACTTTCTCAAAGTGTGGGGGTGTCTAGCTAAGGTTAATATTCCTGAACCCAAAAAGAAAACTAGGATCCAAAACCTTAGATGCTGTATTTATAGGCTATGCCCAAAATAGCAATGCCTACAGATTTTTAGTAATAAAATCAGAGATTAATGACATCTATAATACAATCTTAGAAGCTAGAGATGCCTCCTTCTTTGAAGATATAATTCCATTCAAGACTAAAATCTCTAGACCCCTGGAATTTGAAACATTGTCTTCTAAAGCCATAGAACCAAAACTAGAAACTGAACCAGAATTAAGAAGAAGCAAAAGAAAAAGAATTGAAAAAGATTTTGGTGAATATTTTTTTCACATTCTTAATAGAAGGTGATCCTTCCACATATGATGAGGCAATGACATCATCAGAATCATCATATTGGAAGGAAGCTATAGATAGTGAAATTAAATCAATCATAGAAAATAAAACTTGGATTTTAACTGATTTACCTCCTGGAAACAAACCTATAGGAACAAAATAGATTTTTAAAAGAAAATTAAGACCAGATGGATCAATAAAAAGATATAAAGCTAGGTTAGTAGTAAAGGGATTTAATCAAAAGAAGGACATAGATTATTTTGATACTTATGCTCCTGTAGCAAGAATAACAACCCTGAGAACTCTAATTGCCTTAGCCTCAATTCATAAATTAATAATTCATCAAATGGATGTAAAAACTGCATTTTTAAATGGAGAATTGGAAGAAGAAATTTACATAAATCAACCTCAAGGATTTGAAGTAAAAGGACAAGATATAAAGTATATAAATTAATCAAATCTCTTTATGGTTTAAAACAAGCTGCTAGACAGTGGCACATTAAGTTTGATAAAATCATTTTGAAAATAGCTTTAAAATAAGTGAATTTGATAAATGTGTATACTATAAAAAACAGGATACTGATTTTATAATACTATGCTTATATGTAGATGATATATTACTCCTAAGAACATCATTAAAATTAATTCAAGAAACTAAAAGCTACTTATCAAATAAGTTTGATATGAAAGACCTAGGAGAAGCCGATGTAATTCTAGGAATGAAACTTAACAGAGTAGATAATGGAATAGCAATAAGTCTGGCACACTCAATAAAGAAAATGCTTCAAAAGTTTGAATATTATAATTTAAATCCTATTTCTACCCCCTATGATCATAACTCTCATTTATTTAAAAATTTAGGAGAACATATTAATCAATTAGGATATTCATAAAAAATAGGATCCATATTATATATTTCAAATAGAACTCGTCCAGATATAGCTTATGCAGTAGGCAGATTGAGTAGGTATACTAGCAATCATAGTGAAGAACATTGGAAAGCCCTAAAAAGAATTTTTAGATATCTTAAGGGAATCATAAATTATTCTCTAGTGTATTCTGGTTATCCTGAAGTGATTGAGGGGTATAGTGATGCTAATTGGGTAACAGATAAATTCGATGTTAAGTCCACCACTGGGTATCTCTTCCTATTAGGAGGAGCTGCAGTATCTTGGGGCTCATGTAAATAAACTATAATCACTAGAAGTACTCTAGAGTCTGAGCTAACAGCTCTTGACACTACTTGCACCGAAGCACAATGGTTGAAAGACTTAATAAATGATATAGATATTCTTTCACCAAATATTTCTCGAATTTGTTTAAATTATGATTATAGAGCTCTGATTGATCTGTTAAATCAACAGACAACAAATAAAAAGATGAATAATCATATCCTGATAAAGTATAAATCTATAAGAAATAAAATGAAAGAATCAATATCACTGCAGTTTGTAAGATCTAAACATAATTTGACAGATCTTTTAACCAAAGGCCTTTCGAAGGCTGCGGTTTTTGAGACATCGAGGGGGATGGGGCTTAAGCCTATATATTAGTCACCAGAGTGGACCCCTACCATCATGGCAATCCCATGGTTAAGGTTCAAAGGAAAATGATCTCTGAGGTGATATCTGGAAGCACCGCTTTAGGAGTCTGTCTCCATCCCATCCCTATGGTGTGGTGCTTTATTGTGACGGTTAGGTTGAGCATAGCTCTTAATATATCCAAGACTGTAAATTCAGTGAGGTCATGTACCCTTGGAGGATCTACCTTATTGAGCATAGCTCTTAATAGATCCAAGGATGTAAATTCAGCGAGGTATGATTTCGTTGCACATACCCTTGAAGGATTTACCTTAGTGAGAGTAGTCGTGAGGCCGCGACTATGGGACCAGGGCGAATCCCTAGTAACTCTCATGAAAATCAAGGCAAGCGCATGGCCTAGATAGCGCTAACCCGCATTATGATCAGCTCATCTTCATACTGTGTGTATTTTATACTAAATGCAAGTTCAAACCTAGAAGGTACTTGCACTAAGCACAGAAAAAATTTTAAAGTTTTGAAATTGTTTATTGAATTTAACAATCTTTATTTATTTGGTTATTATTCTTTTGTTTTTATTTTTTTTGGGGGGATTGTTAACGTCGAAGCGTTAACATTAAAAAAAAAACAAACGCAGCCGTTTTAACGTTTTAAAATTCCAAACGTCCAGCCAATTTTAAACCCAAACGTCTTTCTTACAAACCCAAAACGTCCTACCATTTTTAAAAACCACCATTTTAAAGAAAAAAAAGATTATAAATAGGGCACCACCCAGCCTTTCATAGAATATGAGAAAAAAAGGGGAGAACAACAATAATTCTATATTTTATTTTATTTTTTTCTTTAAAGATTGCGTTGAAGATCGCTGATCGTGTCCGTTGAGATCGTGCCGCCAACGGATGTAGGAATATGGTTCCGGGTTGTACCTTGGAGGAGAGTTGTGGTTCTATTTTTCTTCGCACGAGAAGGGGACCAGTTCTCCTTTAGGGCAGTGGTGTAAACCGTCTCCGAGGCCTGATTCTTAACTTATTTTATTTTGAGTTATTTTTTTTCTGAATATAATCTGCCTCGCACACACCACATATATATTTTTTAATATACATACATATATATTTATGTATACTAATATATTCCTAGTTGTAACCATGAAGAACTCAACTTCGATAACAGCAAACACTTCTACCTCTGCTTAACGAGCGGAGCTATCATCTCTTTCGTAGAAATTTGCAAAATTTGACAACAGTTGGTGCCCACTTTTTATTTTATGTAAGCTTAACCCAATCAGCTCAGATAAACATGAAGAAACCATTCCATCAAAAAATAAAAGTTTTTATTTATCCTTCAAATTTTTCAGAGCTTGTTTCATTTAAACAGGTTAGTGGGCATCATTAATCCAAAACAATGTTCATTCTTGTATGCTTAAAGCGCATTCGTTAATAGATGAATATGTGGGGCTGTTTGATGTGGGTATTCTTATGCAAATTGCTGGTTGGTATCAAAAATTTTTATGTTTAAAATAAAATAAATTTTAGATACAGAGGAGATATTGATCTTTAATTCTTGGATCATGAGAATTTAACCCATTGGCTCCAAACAGTTTCCAGAGGGAAGTGATTAGCTGCGTTCTTACTTGTTAACATCTTCCCCGCATATTTGATGGAATGATGCCATTTTCAGTCAGCATTCCAATCTCAGTTCTTAAGCAAGCAGAAGGAAAAGGTAAAGGAGGCAGAGGAAACCGCCTACTTGCCTTGTCCACGAAAGAAATTCCATCAAGCTGTAGTTTGTGATAGAGACTTGAAAGTGGCATCAGAATATAAGAAAGGTTTACATATAGCATACGGTGGGAACTGTAGATATTAAATAATCAACACAAACTTTAAGGTAAGATCGCCTCTTATTGCTCTCACTACCAGATTTCACATGGGTATTTATTCTATTGATTTGTTTGTGAAACTTGCTTAGACCGAAAAGTCATTTTCACATATGATCGTAGCACATGTAATCAATGAAGAATAGCGTGCAAGACTGCAAGTGGAAAACAGGTGCAAGGAATATATAGCAGTCATACTATAGGCTTCCAGGTGCTTGGTTTCAAAGCAACAACTGCCAAGTACAAGTGATTGGATATTCCAGTGTTGTTTAATTAAAACAATCTCATACTAGCTTTAGGATATATGTTAATTTGTTGGTGAGCTCCCACCACCAAAAAAAAAAAAAAAATCCACTCTTACCTCATGGTATGAGTGCTGTAAGTGGTCACAGTCCTGTGGCCATCATTGTAAAACCATCATGGGCCAATAAGCACATGGTGACAGAGGAGGTGCGAGGATTTAAGATCAACCCTCCATGTGGTCTAGCTAGCTAGCTTGAAGGTTGAGTGCATTTATTAGGGTGGATCACCGACCAATTCGTTGGTGCATTTGGTTCGGCTTCTCTCCGAAGGGTTCAGCTCAACTACTGAATTATTAAGGTAGGATATATGGCATCTCTGTTCAGTCTTCTGCCTCGAGTTGATGCATGGATGGTGGCAGATAATCGCATTGGGCTATCCTTTCCATAACATGAATAAAGAGGATTTAAACTTTTGTATCTCAAGCTTCACCTTGCATGCTTTATCGTTGAAATAATTGTGTTTTTTTAAAATAATTTTCAAAGTAAAATATGTTGACAAGTAATATAAGTTTGCCAGACACGATGGATGATGATGCACTAGCATTTCTAGTAAGATAAAAAGTCTAACAAGGAAAGCAGGCCTTAAGAAAGGAACAAGCTCAAGAACTAGAGTTCTAGATGTTCTGAAAGGCATGAGCTCGCCCAATTTGATGCATTCCAAATAGATTTACCACCTGACGTAGATCTTTAAGTTTTATTATTGCATGTGCCTCACCAACCCTAGTTAGATCTGAAGCATTTGTCATCAAGGCTTCGGAAAGGAATGGAAGACTGACATCTTTGTCTTGCCTGAAGGGAAGTCCTGGAAGGAGGAAACTTGCATTTAATGCTCTTCTGAAAAGAACATCAATGTGAAACAACTTCAAAGCAAAATTTCATTTTCCCACCCCTTCAGTTCGTAGGTAGCATTCTTCTAGAATTGGGCTCCTACACCATACATGACTTGCATGAACATCAAATGAAAAACACAGCGATAATTAAATAAAAAATAATTAATAAAAAGTATGTTTGTTCTTAAAAATTATATTTATTTTTATAAGGGTCTATAACTCTTACTTTGTAATTCATATTTAAAGTTTTCAATTATCATTTGATGGTTTCTTTGGATCTACCTGTCGTCTTCTCATATTAATTAGCTATCATTCTTTGGACTAAAGTTTTAACTAATTTGGACAGGCTACTTAGGCATGTGCAATAAGCAACTTATATCATTGTCGGCAAAGAAATTAGTTATCGTTGTAATAATTTTTATGATGACCATAACTATTCAGTTCTATTTTATTTATAATTTTTAAAGCATCCGGTTTTACCATTCGCTTGCTCAAATGGTACTTCATCTTTTGCCGAGGAGATAGCGGTTCCATACCAATTAGCATTAGTTCTTGAAGGATAAATTAGATAATTAGCATTAATCCTTAAAGGATAAATTAGGTAAAGTAGACTTGAGCATATGTTGAGTTGAGCTGTGTTCAAATCAATTTCACGTTGGGGTGAAGCTAAGCCAACTTTGATCCCCAGATTAAAACAAAAAAATTTAACCTTGATTTGATAAATCAAGGCTAATTTATTCATCTCGAAGAAACAAGCTGACAAGCTAACTTAGCTAGTGATTTTATCATCTATATCACTATTTTTCACATCATTATATAACACAAAAATGATATATTTATAAGTACTTTAATAAAAATAAATAATAAGCAATATATAAATATATTAGATGAACAACTGAACAAGATGGGTGTTGATTAAAATTTAAGATAAATTTTATTTTATTTCTGGTGTATTCATATGGTACGGTAAATAAAAGAAAATTTAAAAATATAAGAAATGATGAAATAAGCAGAAGCATGGATGGAATTCATGCTCAATTTTTAAAAATAAAAAATAAAAAAGCAATCCAAGTCTCCTTTGCACCGGTGAGAATAAGCCTCTATTTATTTTTTAAAAAAAATAATTTTAACAAAACATTGAAATTATTCTTGAAATTTCAAAATGTATCGATCTAAATATTCTAACCGTCCGCACCTTCTTATTCCCGCCTTCAGTCCTCGACCCTTCTTTGATAAATGGGCGAAACCACCTACCGACGGTTCGACTCTAAACCTTCGTTCTTGGATCGAAGTCTTTTCCCTCCCCCAAGTTTTGATCCTTGCCTGGTCCTCAATGCCAGGTTTCACCATCGTTCGCCCATCCCCTCTATTCCGCAGTAGAAACCGACGTCCAAACCCTCGATCGCCCTCTATCAGCTCTCTTTTCGTCCTCCTCGATCCCTTCCCACCCATCCCAAATACCAAGAACTGTCCCCACCCGCCCGGCGAGGCTTTCTTTTATCTCGTGGGGCGGTCGATTTGTGAAGCTCTTGAGTTGGGTTCTGGAATTGATACATGAGCTTCTTTGTTCCCGATTCATAGTTGTTCGACGAGTTTTTAGAACTTAGCTTGGCGGATTTTGCCCATTTGGTGAATCAAGCGACTGGTTCTTGGTGTATTATTTTTGACTACAATGGTTGCCATAAGATTTTTGGAGGAATCGGGAGGAACGCTAGAAGGTTTCTTGTCGAGATTTGAGAGCTGATTTTCTTGTTTTGGCGCGTCGGCAGCCGACAACGATGGCGAGAGGGGGCATCATGAAAGTTTTTTTGATGCAAGGAAGGAACCGGCTCCTGCGGCGGTTGCTCCAACTAGAGTCAGCGATCCATCCCCAAAGCCTGGTAAGTTGCTGTTGTTATTGTCTTCTATCGTTCAATATAAAGGATGTCCAAGTTTCTGATGGATTTTTAAGGTTACAGCATGAGAAAACCGTTCTCTGATGAATTCTTGCTGATTCGAGTAATAAAAATGATCAAATTTTTGGTATTACTCTGTAATTCACCACGTTAAATGATAACTCTAAGATGCCCTGGAGTAACTTTAAGAGCAACAACTCTAATATTTTATTTGGACGCCATTACCTTAGCTGTTATTTGGTTCAGTTATCAGCACTCTTGTATGGTATTGTTATGATGTGTATTCACCACCATTATTGAATCTGGTACTTTTTCCCTGCTTAGCAATTTGTTTTTTCATCTACAGTTGATGTTTTAAGCCGGTAAATATTATTATTTCCATTGTGTATTGGAAGCTTTTCTCAATTCTACGATGAATACCTTATAATTAGATACCTTAAACTATTCCTATATTAATTGTTTATGAAACAAATAATATGCTTTCGATTTACTCGATCCTCTGCTGTGCCTATTGTTTTGTAGCTTAACATCTTGCACCAATTCATGTCTGTAGATGTCATGCAAAAGATATTACTTCGACCATCCCATCCTTAATCAAGGATGTAATAATCTTTACCCCCAACAACTTATTCATGAATCAGTTGATGTAAAATTTCCTTTTTCATTTACTCTTCTCTGGAGCTATTGTATCTCTTGGGAAGTGGTCAGTTTTTTTCTGAAACAGGATGTGCTGCTATCTGCTATTGTATCTCTTGGGATGTGGTCAGTTTTTTTCTGAAACAGGATGTGCTGCTATCTCACCTTATCCCGGTACTTAGAATAGGAGATGTCCTAGATACGTCGATTGAGGTGTTGGGACAATAGTAGGACAATCTCATGTTGATATTTGGGATAGTAACCTATCTTGGCATTCCGCTGAGATTCGAAACAATGCTCTTATATACAACTCTAAGAGGTGTTGGAACTTGAAATCAATGCCCCTCCTATATTATTAGCTAGCTTGCGCCTATTTTCTCTCGTTCCTGGTTTTTATCCATCCAGGTTCACTCTTCCAAGTGTCTTAGCATTTTATTATCTTCCAAGTGTCTTGTATATTTAATCTAAGGACCAGCCCACTCTATGATAATTGTAGTTAATGAGTTTATTTGACCAGTGAACTTTAAATCTCAGTGTGCATTTCTATATTCTCTTTACTATTACTGATGAAACAGAACATTTGCTGTATGGTAATTATTTAATCATTCAGAATGGCTTTCCACGTGTCGAAACATTTCTAGATTGTTCTCAATAGTCTGTATGATTGCTGCCGCCTATCTGAGCAAAACTAGGCTTGTTTTCCTGCAAAAGGCCACTGGTTTAGTCAATTGAGCAGATTCGCATTTATTTTTTTTTCCTGAAGGGGACACATGACAAGTAACTCAGATATCGGGAATGCACCTGAAACAGCACCTAAAAGAGAAACAGGATATGGAAACATTGCTGAACAAATATCCCCACTCCATGGGGTAGTATTCGGATCTAAGGAGAAGGGAGTGGTGGATGAGCCTAGGTGAAGAACGGGGAAGAATTGGGGGAACTACTGTCTTCCTCCATGGTTCAGTCAGCATTCTAGCAATGCTATTGTGCCAATGAGTCTTCCTTTTCATCCACCACGAGCCTTCTTCTCTTAGACCTCTTTAGTTTCCTTGATAAGCATCAATAGCCACTGAAATCAAAGTTTTTAAGAAGGGTTTTTGTATGTCTCTGTTTTTTTAGGGAAGAACAGAGCCGGGGAACATTACTTTGAATCGTTTCTTCTCCCTTGATTCTGGTGACTCAATCTTTATTGTTAAGCCCTCTCTTCTTCCTATTCTTTGTCCCAGTTCTAGAGTCCCGATTGTTCAACGGCAAGCTGCTGGTGGCTGTCGAAAAGTCAATCTGATGCATGTTTTATCTGGTTTTCTGTCTAATCTGAGGTGAGTATATATGTATATGTATGTATGTATATATGTATATTATTATTTCTTTCTATATAAACTTTTTAGTATATCTTAATTAGGGTTATTTCCTGGCACTCTCTCTTTCTCTCTCTTAGCTCACTAGAACTCGTGTTAATTAAGCCTAGTCTTGGGTGCACCATAGTGAGTTTAGGTCATGACCTTAGATTTGGGTTGACTACTTTAAACAAAAGTTTTGATTTATGTATACCTAATTCTAGTGTTATAATTGGTATGATTAATGTAGATAGACCACACACGCAGTTCTGATCAAATCTATCAAGTAAGTAGCAGGTTAAGGTAAGTAACTCGATCATGGTTCGAGTGCTTCCCAAAATTTAGTAAGATTAAATTTCATGCATGTTTAATTGATTATACAAAAATTCTAGATTAACTAATTTTATTAAATATTTTATGTTGAAAATGTATATGTTTAGAATTTAGTATGATTGCTAAATTTTGTAAGAATTATTTGAAATGATATTATACTTAGCATTGAATTTCAAGCATTTTTGGCATGTGATAGGACTTTATGACATGAAAAAAATGAATTATGGACTTTATAAAATTTCTAAAATATTGTTATAAAAAAAAGGTTCAAGTAAGCGTTTATGATATGATATGTGGCTCATATACCATTAAGTTTCTAATAAATCATTAATTCATGTTGTGATTTATTTTATAATTTAATTACATGTGAAACTTGAATACTCAATTATGTACACTTTAACAACACTTAAGTAAATTATAAGTTATTTGATAAGAAACAAGTTATGATAATGTATATCATAAGCTATATACTCTTAATCAACTATGATTTATGACATATTGTTCCTGCCTTTCGAGGCTTGTACAAAGGCTTGTGACAGTGAAACCTACCTCCATAGAGGATATAAGTGGGGATCTATTTCTAGCCCACTTCTATAGGGTTAAATGCGGCGATTTATGTTGGTTCTGCTACAAGGTTTATATGTGGCTATGGTTAATGACTTTTGAGTTATTATCATAGTTTTGAAAAAAAAACTTAAAGTTTTTAAAACTTGATATTGATAATTTAAATAGCATGCATTATTTTCTATTAAAATTGTTTATGAAAATGATATTTAAACATTATATTAAGCATGCATTTTAAATTGAATTAAGTTGCCTACTTGATCCCTCTAAACATGGTTAGGGATTACTTATTGGGCATTAAATTGTTAAACATTTTATGGCTGTTTTGTTTTAGAGATCGAGACATAAGTAGGAGTTAGATAGAAGCTGGCCAAATCTGCCCTAGTTGAATTATCTATCAAGTTGATTTCATTTTGTTATAATGTAGTCATGGTAAAAAAGAAAGATCAGTTATCTTGTTTTATATATATATATATATATATATATATATATATATATATATATATATATATATATATATAGAGAGAGAGAGAGAGGAGGAGGTTGTGGGTCAAGTTTCTAGGTGGGGCTATGTATATAGTTTGGGGCTGGGTGGGGCATGTTTTGGAATGAAGAGCATATCCTAATCCATATATAAATCTTTAGGGTTTTCCTAAAACCTACCCCAAACACAATCAAAGCTTGAAGACCCATCGTGATCGAGGCAAGTCAGGGCGGATTCCCATCGAGTTGGGATAAAATTGCCGTCACTAAGCTTATGGCTATTAAACAACTAGGAAGTGTGGTTTATGATAGTGTTAGAATGTGGTGGTGGGACCTCATGCAGGATAAATGAGGATGATTTGAAAATGATGGCATTAGCAAATCTAGTAGTAAGAGCTGATTCGCTAAGGTAACCTTCAGTAACAGAGAAAGCATGAGGGTTGCTGGGGATTTCTCTGCAAGGGCCTCCAATGCTTTAAGTCAGTAGAGAGGAAAAATGAGGGTGGTAAAAAACGGACCTTATTGTCTTTGGATTTGTAAAGGAGATAAGGTGTAATGAGGAAGGAGAGGGAGTGGAATATCGGCTTATTAGATGTTTGAGAAAAGTTGTGGAGAAAAGGTTGTCGCTAGAAAGATTCTTTGTTGCCGTCCAAAGCTTCCTTTTTATAGATGGGTTCTATATCTAGTGATGGACCATATGGATTCGAATCATGAGCCACGTGCTTTGCCATGATGAGTTTACCTTTTTGGATGGTATTGTGCGGGATGTTGTGGGTTGTATTCTTTGTAGGTGGGAATTCATTCCCATCAGTATACAAGGAGACGTGCGTATCCAATCTTGTCAAGTGTATACTGCTTGCCAACATATTGGCCATGTATCTCTGAATCATCCTCTTAATCATGTTTATGACATTGTCATGAAGTAGGTTGTCACGTGTCCTCTTGTTGGAGGTAGAAGGATTTTGCCACATCACATGGTCTCCACTTCTTAGCTCGAGGTGAACAGCTTAGGTGAGGGAGTCGTTGGTCTTTCAATGTTGATTTGTCCAAAGCATATAGGCTTCTTTTGATCAATGTGAGTTCTTTCAAGCTTGTGAACTTTCCTTATCCTTTAGTGGATGATTTTAGGCATCAAGGTTAACGTGTTCCAAGTGTGGAGTTCTTGGGCCCTTTTGGGTTGTTGGCCTTATAGGCTTATTTCTGCTCGGAGAGTTCTTTCGAGCACGAGCTCTCTTTTTTCTTGGTGAGTTTTTCTAAGTTGCTAGCTTTCTCTCTTTGAGTTAGGTGGTTGGTTTCTATCTGGGGTAAAGAATGGGGGTCTTAAGCTAAGAGCTTCCAAGTGGGCTAGGTCGAATTAAGCTTCCCCAGGTTGAGTTGAGTGTCTAGGTTGATCCACTGAGCTAAAAGGTCGATGCATGGGGCAATTCAGCCAAATTGGAAGGTCGGTATCTGAGTTATTCGATCAATCTAAAAGATAGGATTTTAAGCTAGTTGAGTTTAGAAAGGTACTTTATTAATTACGACATGCTATTTTTTCTAGTCATTACCTTTAAGGATCAATCGTAGTCTTATAAACTCTACCAATAGTCTGGATGAATCTCTTGCTTCATCCAAATGTGTAAAAGATCGTAGTCGCACTTAAAAGCTAAGTACTTTATCATTGAGTTGACAATCCGAATAAAATAAATAGGATATGTAAATACAGGCACTTTTTTGAAACTCTTGTATAGGAGAGTTGGGTATTTAGGCTCCTCAATTGTAATGTATGATAGATGTGTAATGATGGCTGTTGCTGCAAATTTTTATTCTCTGACTTGGGAATAAGGTGGTGATGCACATCAGGATCCGGATGGCGTTCTTTATCCTTGGGGACCTGCAAAACAGCATTCTGTCATAGAAAAAGTGGTGGGCAATCCTCGCGAAGGACCCTCTGATGCCCAAGTCAGTAGAAGATTCATAGCTTCAAATATGAGGAAAAGGTTTTTCGAAGAAGGAGAAAAATGAAGAGGGGGTTGGAGTTATCACTTAGAGGTCCTCCTCCCTAGGGCTTTGGGGCTTGATATTTATAGGAAGAGGATATAGTAAGCTGTTACCTGATCTTTAGAGATCCATTGCAAAAGTTAGAAGGTGATAAAGCCAAATTAGCGTATACCTTATAAGGAGGATTCGTGATCCTACGGATCATAAAGGAGAGCCATATCAGGCTTCCATTTTGCTTATGGAGAATCGCTTTGAAAAGGAGTTCCGAGATCTTCGTAATTCAGTGATATGATGTTGAGATATTTGGTGCGAGCCAAGATCGACCAAAGAGGAGGATCGGTTGCCAAGGGGGTCGGCTGAGTATATCTCAAATGCTGAGGTTCGGTTCACGAGGTTAAGAGACATAGCTCAGCCCTATCGAGGTTCGAAGAGGTAGCTCGATCCCACCGAGGTTCGGAGAGATAGCTCGGTCATACTGAGGTTCAGAAAAATAGCTCGGTCGTGCCGAGATTCGAAGAACAAACTCCTTCTGAGCATGACAATTGGTAGGTCGTAGCCCTAAGGGCCACCGTCATGTTAGCCGATTTGTGCAGAGACCGTTTTACCCTGCATCACTTGCCCCCACTTCCTAATCCAAAGTTTGATTTTGGGCATAGGGAGTAGAGTCCTGAAGGCCACGTTTCATTGGCGGGGACAGGATTTGAAAAGGCGTGCCATAACGATGCAATTAATTCCAAGCCGTCGCGCTACCATTCTGACCCGTTAGACAAGAGGAGCCTCCTCAGGACTTGATCATGGACGGTTAGTGGAATGATACGTGGCAAAGTCGGAGATCACGGCGCCTATATCAAAGGCTCATGGCTCTTAGGGTTCCCCGCTGATGATGTTTTATCTCCTCGTGTGATGGTTTTAAAAGGAAAAGATTAATGCCTTTCGTTGTCACATCTTTTCAAACCTTTGGTGCTATCCCTTCCTTCTGAGATTAAGCTTTCTTAGTCGAAGACCATGACTAGCTCTGTTGCCATACATTCTGAGGAGATGGAGCACTCGACTCGCATAGCTTCGACCATTACATCGGCAGATCTGGAGAGGATCTGCCGCGAGTATTGGATTTCCGATGAATACCAGCTACGAATGTCGAGCCCCGAACAGAGGGTGACAGATGCATTGGAGTTGAGGACTTTCTTTTACAAGGAATGCTTCAAGGTAGGAGTCCGCCTTCCTCTTCATTCGTTTATCAAGAGGGTGATGAGATTCTACAGCATCTGCCCCTTGATGGTGTCTTCAAACAGCTGGTAGCACATTGTAAGATTCATCTCCATGTGCCAGTTGGTTGGGGCGACGGCGATTGTACCTCTGTTCTGAGCCCGTCACAACATTGTCTTCCTAAAGACTTCCTTTTGGCCCTACATCGGCTCTCGAAGGGCTTTTAAGAAGATATCGGGGGTTCCATCATTCATCAAGGGGTGGAAATCCCGAATCTTCATTATCCAGTGGAGCCATAAGCATCTCTTCCCCTGGATGTGGAGGACATTCGATGAGGGCTTGAACAAAGCTTCGGGGTTGTCGAAGAGGAGGCCAGTAGTCTCCAAGTGCTTTCCAATGGATAGGCGTTCTCGATCGGAGTTCTTCTGGCCAAAGATGCGCTTTTTAATGCCGGGCTTAGCAGCGTCGATCCTTGGGCAGCTAAGTCAGGCCTTGGGGCTCGGATGAGGGAGATCTTGAAAAAAGACTCCAAGAAGCATGATGGCGACAAGAAGGATAAGACTCGGGAGCACGACGATGATAAGAAAGACAAGAGGTCTTGTTTGTCTTTGTCGAGCCCGAAAGAGAAGAAGAACAAGAAGAGGCTTTTTTTGTCCTCGCCAAGCCTGAAAAAGAAGAAAGTCAAGCTCGGCTCCCGGTCTTCTCCACTGACGGAGAAGATTGAAGAAATGCCGGCTCCGAGGGAAAAGGAGCCGGAGAAGGAGATTGGGGGAGCGCCGGCTCAGAGGGGGAAGGAGTTGGTGAAGGATTAGCGGAGCACTCCATTGGTAGGACCCTGGGAGTTTTCAGTAAGTGGGGGCCCTTCATCGACCATTGATTTCAGCAAGGGCCCTCACCTGTTCTCCTACACTTCGATCCATATCACTTCCGAGGAGTAGCAGTAGATCAAATGGATTACTATGCTGAGGTTGTCACATTTGATGGTGAGACAATCTCTTTCTTGGTTGAGGGGTTTGCGATCCCCTAAGACCTAAAGGAGCTTCCGTTGCGCAGTTGGCACGGCCTTATGTTGGACATGAATGCTTTGGCCTTCCGAGTAAGTAAATATGTCTTTTTCTTTCTTTTTCCTCGATTACTTTATTAACTCTGAACTTGCTCGTTTTGTTCCATGATAGGCGATAGTCCTCCAGAAGATGCTCTATGAGCGACTATGTTCGGAAGTGGAGGCTCACGGCCGAACTTTAAGTGAGGTCGCTGAGTTTTGAAATAGGGAAGGCTTGGCTAATCAGCTTTTTGAGGAGTTAGCCAAGGCCCATGCCGAGCTTAAGGAGGCCAATAAATCTGCTGAAGTGGCCAATAAATCGGCCGAAGAGGCCAATAAGTCAGTCGAGAAAGCCCGGATAGAACTGTTGAAGCTCCGGGCAAAGGCTGCAGAAGAAATAAGTATGCTGAATAAGAAACTTGACAACAAATGTCGCAAGTTTGAGCTCAACCAAAGGGAGGCGGCTTATACTATAGCCGATCTGGCGACTGCACAATGTCAGATGAAAGAGGATCAAGCGAAACTGGAGCATGCCGGGAGGAAGCTTCACCAATACAGGAGGGAGAAGAAGAAGCTTCAGGAGTAGGTTGCCGAGGCAGAGAAAAGGGCCTCTCGGCGTGCCAAGGTTGTTGCAAAGGTATGCATTCCATTACTTACCTTCTTCAGTTTGGTTTCTGATGGGACTGACCTTTTTTGAACAAAAAGAATGAGGCCAAGGCGGTGGAGGAGATGAAGATGCTGACCAAGGAGTTAGCCTCGTTCGCTTGTAGTGTTCTGAGCTTCAACTCTAGGTGGCCGAGGTTGACGATTAAGCTGCCTTAGCAGTGAAAAAGTACAAGAGCTCGGCTGAATTTGCTGAGGAGAAGTTATCATTTTTCAAAGAGGCCTACTCATTGGCTGCAAAGGAGATACGGCAGAGGATTGCTTAGCAATACCCCGAGTAGGATCTTTCATTCTTAGAAGAAGAGGGGTATTGCGTTTCTTCATCGGCGGGTCCCTCGGTCGCATCTCAGTTGTCTGTCCCATTTGCCTCCTATCCCTTTATTATGTGACATCCACTCTACGACTTTGGAGGTACCTAACATCCAGATTCACCATGTCTACTGTGAAGCCAATGCTGTTACGGACTGGATTGCTGTCAGAGTGGTCTCTCACTCTGGTTATTGGAGATGAGAATCGGGAGACTTTTGTCCTTTGATTTTGTCTCATTTATTAGCTTCTGATATAGTCTAACCCAACCTAGGATGGTGTGAACTATCGTTTGTACAAAAAAAAAAATATCTTAATTTTTCTGTAAAACGAGATATCATCTTGTCTTATTCTATCCCATCTCAACGATCGTCTCAATTAAGTATCCTAATATCTATTTTGAATATATATTTTTTATATTTTTATATAAATATATATTATTATATTAATTTTTAATTTTTATATTAAATACATATTTTTGGTATTTTAAAATTTTTTCTTAATTTCTTAAATGAAATTTATATTATATATAGGTTATGCCAAATTACATATAAATATATAATGCAATCATTCTTATATTTTTGGTATTTTAATTTTTTTGAGGCTGAATTTAAAGAAAGCACCTTGGATATTGACTATGAAGAGATGCCAGAGGCGGATTGGGGTGTAGCCTCACATGCTATTAAGAGCTGGTCCAGCCTGTTCCAACTCTTTCTCATTCAGCAATTCCTTCTGATTAAGATGCAGCACCAGTCGAGTCTTAAATTTGTTTATTTTTTTTGTAGCATAGAAAACTCTTTATTTTTTGGGCATCGTAGCACACATGTATTTCTTTGATCAATTAATAAAGTTTCTTTTTTCCTCAATTGTCTATGCCTTGGCTTATTTTTGCTTGCACTTTTTATGTCTGCCACCAAGTAGTCATTTGCCTAGGATGCCATGCAATAGTTGGGCTTAACTACTTAGGCTTTTTAGAAGATATGTAAGGGCATTCCGATTGAAAGGTTAGGGAGTAACCCGCGGATGTCCCGATCCGGCTAAAAGTTCGAAGAGACTATAAAATGGACTTGGTCGTGCCAAAGTCTAGATCATTCAAGTACTCGGCCATGTCAAGGTTCAGACAACTTTACTCATTGGGCCACGACGCGCTCCACACACGTGCTGGTGCGCAGCCAATGCAATGCGTACGCCCAATGCGCCTTTGTGTACCGGAGGTGATGCACAAAAACTTTTCTAAACCATTAAACTAGTATACTAGAATGAGTATAGCTAACAATGTTGTGAAAGGCCTAAAATACTTGCCCAAGAAGCCCAACCATCCGTGATCTTTCGTGACCTCAAATAACCACACATTTTGCTTGATGAAAGTTATCATCCAAAGCTCTCCAATTTCGAACTAGCTAAGCTTGGCCCTATAGGGGAGGAAGTGCATGTCTTGTTAAGAGCGATGGGCACACATGGCTACCATGCACCAGAGCATGCAAGGCCAGGTCAGCTCACTCTAAAATCAATTGTATACGGCCTTGGAATCGTTTTGTTGGTTAATCACAGGGAGAATAACCATTGATACAACCAGGGATGCAGATGAACTGCGTATGGTTACTTCGATATGCATTATCTGCATTTATCTATATAGCTGAGCTTGTGTAATCGCACTCAGTACTGTAAATGAGAATCCTTACATATTATTGTCAGAAATTTCCCTGAAGATGACAACTTTATATAGACAGCTCAATCTATATATTTCACTAATTTGAGTTTATCGATACCTCTTCACATCTTACTTCATGAGATCCTACTCTTATTTTGATTTTACATGCATAACATCCAGTCTGATGCTGGTTGATCCACTTCTTTCAGGGGACTTGTCATGCCTCAGACCCTATATTGGATGTAGGGGTGACAACCCGCCGCATGCCTGACATGCAAGGCATCCCGAAATATAATATTTAATATAAGGAGGGGTAATAATTATATATCATCCAAATTCAAATTGTTCTTAATACAAACCATAATCATAGGTTTTAGGCTACATACCCAAAATACATAATTCAATGGGGCTACAACAAAGTATTAGATCTAGGTTACTCTGATAGCTGCTCCAACTACCCCATATTCACATCTTCAGTTCTGTGGCTCTGAAAAACATTGTGAGATTTAAATGAGCTCACACTCAATAAGTAAGCCAACTATAATATAATATAATTACTTAAATTTTTCATGATAAACATCTGCCAAGCTTCCATGTTTCAAATGTATTTTACCATGTTATCAAAACATGCATCATATGCTCAAAATAATTTTGGAAGCAATTGCGATATATAGCATTTCAAGAATATGCAATTTCAGAATAAAACCACTACCATTGTAAATAGCATGTAAAAATGCATTTTTATACCAATGTCCCATAGCCACACAAAACACCCCCTGGGTGTATCCTCCATAAATATCCCATAGGAGTCAGGGTCCTGGAATCAGCGTCATGAACTCACATCATATCATATCATACTACAACACACCATAAAAGTGTGTGTTCTCCATATACCCCCTATGGAGATGGGTCCCGGTGCCATGTGGCATAATATTGCCATATCCTGTCATAGCACACCTCCTAGATGTGTATTCTCCATATACCTCCCTACAGAGATGGGTCCCGGTGCCAAGTAAGTATGCAACATATCACATCATATCATATCATAGCGGACCATAGTGAGACATATTATCATATACACAAAGTATCATTTTCATGTCACATTTGCCAAATAGCATGTATCATTGCAAAAATGCAATCCATATACTTTTCATAATTACAGTGAATTAAACATATTAAATACACATGTATATTTATAAAACTTTTAACAAGTTCAAAGTCATGCCAATTGATCAGTTGTCCACATAGATACCCAATTATTTGCAAATAATAATACCATTCCATTTTCTCATTTTTTTAAATAATGCAATATATATCAATATAGCATTTAAATACATAATTTTTATATTTTAATAATTTATAAAAAATTATGATAAATGACTTACTTACCTTCTGGTGCTAATCCAAAAATGTAATTCGGCTATTTAAGCACCTGGGTACCTACAGCATCAATTTCTCAATTTTTAGTCCCTAAAATAGCATGTCAAAATAGCTTTTAACTCTACCCAGTTTAATCCCGGGGACAACTTGAGGATTGAATATCTCCCAATATATAAGCCCAAATGGGAAAATAAAAATACCCCAAGAAACTAGGATCAACACTGATCCGGGGCATATTTTTATTTTTCCATTTTTGACCCAATACGGGGTCCAAATCATAGCCCAAAAATTGCTCGTGAGCCGGCCCAGCAGGGCCCAAAAGGAGAACGGCCCAACAGGTCCCGCTCCCCTTTCTCCCCCGCCTCCCCTGTTTCATCCGAAATAGGGGAGATTTATGCCGGCGGCTAGGGCCGCCGCCGGCCACTCCCTAGGGGTGGCCCGGTCTTTCTCTTGCTCTCCCGTTCTTTCCATGGTTGTTACCCGTGCTAGTAGCACGGCCGGCCACAATGGCCGGCCGGACCTCCACCGGACGCTGCCCCGGCACCGGTGGAGGTCACCCATTGCAGCGCGGGCCCGGCGAGTCAGCGGGCACTTGCCGGGTGGTTCCAAAAGAAGGGAGGGCCGCCGGCGTCCTTCTCCGGCCGCCTTGAGCGGCCGAACACCACCACTCCCCCTCCTTCGGCTGCCTCGAGCGGCCGTTCTCCTTCTCTCTGCCTCTCCGTCACTATGAATTCAAAGACGAGGGGGGGCGGGGGAAATACCTGATGGTTGATAGTGATAGATGGAGGGAGAGGCTCCCTCTCCCTCCCCATTTATAGCGGCGAGGGGAGGACTAGCCCTCCCCTGCTGCATGTGTGAAGAGGGGTGCTAACGCGCCCCTCTTCCTTGACCGACGGGCACAGCCCACGTAATGCACGCGGGTGGCACCGCAGGAGAAACATGGCTCATATTCTTCCCTCCTTATAAAAATTTCGGCCTCGAAATTGATGTACATTTAGAATTATAAGAATACTTATCTTTTCATTTACATATACTAAGATACAAATAGATAAGGATATTTCTTTTTCACTTCCTCAAGCTCCCAAGTAGCTTCCCTCTCAGAATGGTTACTCCACTAAACCTTGACATAGGGAATGCTACGCGTCTTAAGACTTGGTCCTTGCGGTCCACAGTATGCACAGGATGCTCTTCATATGTCAGATCATTCCTTAACTGCATGGGCTCAAACTGTATCACATGGCTAGGGTCAGGAATGTACTTTCTCAACATAGATACATGAAATACATTGTGTACCCTAGAGAGTGTCGGAGGTAATGCCAGGCTATAAGCTACCTCTCCTACTTTACTCATAATCTCAAATGGCCCAATGTATCGAGGACTTAGCTTACCTTTAATCCCAAATCTCATCACATATTTGTTTGTGATATCTTCAGAAAGACATGGTCCCCAATCTGAAATTCTAGCTCCCTTCTTCTCACATCAGCATAGCTCTTCTGTCGGCTCTGAGCTGTGCGGAGTTGTTCTTTGATCAACTGCACCTTCTCTACTGTCTGTCGAATCAGTTCGGGGCCCAACAATCTTCTCTCCTCCATATCATCCCAACATAAGGGAGATCTGCATTTTCTACCATACAAGGCCTCAAATGGAGCCATCTGGATATTGGCTTGGTAACATTATTATAAGTAAATTCCATTAAAGATAAGTGGTTGTCCCAAGCACCACCCAAGTCCATCATACAGGCTCGCAACATGTCCTCTAGGGTTTGTATGGTCCTCTCAGACTGCCCATCTGTCTGAGGATGAAAGGCTGTGCTGAAGTTTAGTTTGGTCCCCAGAGCTCTATGAAGGCTCTTCCAAAATTGGGACACAAACCTAGTATCCCGATCTGATACAATAGATACGGGAATACCATGAAGCTTCACAATTTGCTCAATATATATGTTGGCCAATCTCTCACTGGAGATCCCAACCTTAAATGGCAGGAAATGGACTGGCTTTGTTAATCTGTCTATAATGACCCATACTGCATCATTGCTCCTAGGGGTCTTAGGCAATCCAGTCACGAAATCCATAGTGATTTTCTCCCATTTCCACTGTGGAATTATCAAAGACTGAAGAGGTCCTGCGGGCCTTTGATGCTCAGCCTTCACTTGCTGACATACTAAACATTCGGCCACATACTGAGCAATCTCTCTTTTCATTCCTTCCACCAAAAGTTTTCTTTTAGGTCTCTGTACATCTTGGTGCCTCCTGGGTGCACTGTATAGGGAGAATAGTGGGCCTCCCTCATAATCTTTGCCCTTAGATCCTCCACATTTGGCACACAGAGCCTGTCGTCAAATCTCAGGGATCCATCCTCCATTATAGCAAATTCATTTTGAACCCCTGACTTCACAAATTCTTTAATCTTTTGTAGGTCCAAGTCTTTTTTCTAGGAAGACTTGATCCGGTCAATCAGGGTGGGTTGGAGTACAAGTGCTGCTACCTGCCCGGTGGACCGCTGTACTCGCAATCCAACCTCCAACTTCTCAAGATCCCTCTAGATGTGAGGCTAAGAAGTGATCATAGAAGCTAACTCCGAGGATGACTTCCTGCTTAAGGCATCAGCTACCACATTGGCCTTCCCTGGGTGATAGTGCAGGTTTAGGTCATAATCTTTTAGCAGCTCCATCCACCTCCTTTACCTCAAGTTTAGCTCCTTCTGAGTGAAGATGTACTTCAGACTTTTGTGGTCTGTATACACATCACATGTCTCTCCATACAGATAATGCCGCCAAATCTTCAAGGCAAAAATCACGGCGGCCAACTCCAGATCGTGGGTAGGATAATTTTGCTCGTATGGCTTTAGCTGCATGGAGGCATAAGCTATCACCTTCTCATTTTGCATCAGAACACATCCCAATCCCTTTCGAGAAGCATCTGTGAATAGGGTGAATCCTCTAGATCCTGACGGAAGAGTAAGGACGAGGGCTGATACTAGACGTTACTTCAGCTCCTGAAAACTTCTCTCACACTCCTCAGTCCTGTCAAACTTTGCTTGCTTTTGGGTCAAGTGAGTCAGGGGTAGAGCAATGCGAGAGAAGCCCTCCACGAATCTTCGATAATATCCAGCCAGTCTCACGAAGCTTCTTACTTTGGATACATTGGAAGGCCTACACCAGTTTACAACTACCTCAATCTTCTTCGGGTCCACAGATATGCCATCTGTAGAAATTATATGGCCCAAGAATGATACTTGGCTTAACCAAAAGTCACATTTCTACAACTTGGCATAAAGCTTTTTCTCCCGAAGAGTTTGCAGAACATTCCTCAGGTGGTCCACATGTTCCTCCTGGCTTTTAGAATATACCAGGATGTCATCAATGAACACCACCACAAACTGGTCCAAGTATGGCTTAAAGATTCTATTCATCAAGTCCATGAATGTTGCCGGGGCATTAGTCAACCCAAACGACATCACCAAGAACTCGTAGTGGCCATACCTAGTCCTGAATGCTGTCTTAGGCACATCCCTAGACTTGACCTTGAGTTGATGGTATCCTGACCGAAGATCAATCTTCGAGAATACCCGAGCTCCTTGGAGTTGATCAAATAGATCATCAATCCTCGGCAAAGGATACTTGTTCCGCACTGTTACCCTATTGATTTCTCGGTAATCAATGCAGAGTCGAAGACTTACATCCTTCTTTTTGACAAATAATATTGGAGCACCTCAAGGACAGACACTGGGTCTGATGAATCCCTGGTCAAGGAGCTCCTGCAATTGGCTCTTCAACTCTTTTAGCTCAGCTGGGGCCATACGGTACGGGGCCTTGGATATAGGTCCAATGCCAGGGGCCAAATCAATAGTGAACTCAACCTCCCGATCTGGGGGTAATTCGGTCAAATCATTTGGGAATATATTAGGAAATTCCCGAGCCACTGGAATATCCTCCAACTTGACCTCATCTTGCTGAAGGTCTTTGACCACAGCAAGAAACCCTTGGCTACCATTCTTCAAATACTTTACGTCCTGTAGTGCTGACACGAACACTGAGGCCAATTGCTCCTGACTTCCAGTAAAACTGAATTCAGGTTGATTAGGAATTTTGAAGATCACCATCTTCCTGAAACAGTCTACTGAAGCATGATAGGAGGCCAACCAGTCCATCCCAAGAATAACATCAAAGGATTTTAGTGGGAGGACGATTAGATCGGCCTTCAATTTTCTATCCCCCATGTTAATCAGGCAAGATCTGCATACTGAGTCTACCCTCATAACATCACCATTTGGGAGAGCAATGTGCAACTCCTGCTCTAGAGGAATAGGTGTCAAAGATTCATCCTTGGCGAGATATGTGCTAGATACAAATGAATGTGTGGCACCCGGATCTACTAAGAATTGAGCATAACTGTTGCCTACTTTAATTATACCTGGTCACAAAGTTTAATTTGTCTTAGATGTCATGAGGTTTAACAATACTTTTATCATTCATGATCAATGCATTCCATTGCATATGAATGAAACAATCTTAAACGAGTACTTAAGTAACAGGCGTACCTATCATAACGGAGTTAGAAGCGGCAGCATTCTGCTGTGTGAGAGTAAAGATCCTTCCCTGGGTCCTAGGCTGCTGCTGCTGGCCCCTACCCTGATTCGAAGGAGGCTGTTGATCCCTCCGAAGGGGATAAGTGGCCATCTTGTGACCCACCTACCCACATATGAAGCAGGCACCAACCGTCCCGCGGCACCACTTGCCCGGGTGGAAGTTTTCGCATTGAGGGCAACGTGTTTTCATACTCTTCGGTCCTAAGGGGGCCTGATAAGGACCTTTCTTCTTGGCCTGCCCTGAAGACTGGCCAGAAGGAGACCCCTTCTTCTTCCTCTACTGTTGCTCCCACTGCTTATGGACCACACCCATATCCCTTTTAATCACCAGGGCCTTGTTCATCACAGTGCTGAATATGGAGAGTTCAAAGGCATTGACTGCTTGCATCAGTCTGGGCCTCAGTCCCTCGATGAATTTGATGATCTTGGCTCTCTCAGTGGCTGCTATGTCTGGAGCAAACCGAGCCAACCGGGTAAACTCGGCTTCATACTGCGCCACAGAGAGATTTCCTTGCTCCAGTTTGACAAACTCCGACTGCATTTGTCTCTGCACACTATTGGGAAAGTATTTGTCATACAAGACTTCGTTAAACTCTTCCCAGAAATAGCCAGTCCGTCCATTCGCTGCTCCACAAGTAGCCACCAATCATATGCCTCCCCCTGAAGGAGGTAGGTAGCGAATCTAATCCGCTCCTCCTCTTGGCTACCATGAGATGCAAATGCTTTCTCCATCTCCCTCATCCATTTTTCAGCATCGGCAGGATTAGTAGATCCACAAAAAGGAGCAGAGGCTAAGCTCTTGAACTCAGCAAAGCTTCGGCCCCCTCCTCGCCAGGGTTGAGATGGAGCCGACTGAGCAGGCTGCGGAGCGGGAGAGGCAGGTCGAGCAGGCTGGATTTACTGGATCTATTGCTGCATGGCTTGCATGGCCTGCGACATTCCTGCAAGAGCCTGAAGCAACTGGGCCTGAAATTGTGGTTGATCATTATCAGCCAAATTAATGGAACCAGAGCCTTCAGAAGCTTGCTGGCCTTCCTGCTGGCCAAAGTCACCAGCCTGGGAGTTCCCAATAGGCCGCAGACTCCTAGTGTGACGTGGCATTCTTAACTCCTGCCAGGGTTAGGTTCCAGTCAATATCCTTATAAACCACTAAATTTCAGACTTTCAAATATATTACTTAAAATTTCTAATAAAGTTATCACCCTCCCAATGTTATCCTAATGTTTTGCCTAGTGTCATCTTGTGTTTGTCCCTAAGGTCAAACCTAGGCTCTGATACCACAAAAGCTGTCACGCCCCAGACCCTATATTGGATCTAGGGGTGGCAACGCATGCCTGGCATGCAAGGCGTCCCGAAATATAACATTTAATATAAGAAGGGGTAATAACTATATATCATCCAAATTCAATTTGTTCTTAATATAAACCATAATCATAGGTTTTAGGCTACATGCCCAAAATACATAATTCAATGGGACTACAACAAAGTATTAGATCTAGTTACTCTGATAGCTGCTCCAACTACCCCATATTCCCATCTTCAGTTCTGTGGCTCTGAAAAACATTGTGAGATTTAAATGAGCTCACACTCAATAAGTAAGCCAACTATAATATAATGTAATTACTCAAATTTTCCATAATAAACATCTGCCAAGCTTTATGTTTCAAATGCATTTTACCATGTTATCAAAACATGCATCATATGCTCAAAATAATTTTGGAAGCAATTGCTATATATAGCATTTCAAGAATATGCAATTTCAGAATAAAACCATTGTTTCATTGTAAATAGCATGTAAAAATGCATTTTTATACCAATGTCCCATGACCACACACTATGTACATAGAACACCCTCTCGGGTGTATCCTCCATAAATATTCCCTAGGAGTCAGGGTCCTAGAACTAGCGTCATGAACTCACATCATATCATATCATACTACAACACACCCTAAAAGTGTGTTCTCCATATACCCCCTATGGAGATGGGTCCCAGTGCCAAGTGAGTCATGCAACATATCACATCATATCATATCATAGCGGACCATGATGGGATATATTATCATATACATAAAGTATCATTTTCATGTCACATTTGCCAAATAGTATGTATCATTGCAAAAATGCAATCCATATACTTTTCATAATTACAGTGAATTAAACATGTTAAATACACATGTATATTTATAAAACTTTTAACAAGTTCAAAGTCATGCCAATTGATCAGTTGTCCACATAGATACCTAATTATTTGTAAAATATAATAAATAATAAACTAATCATAGTAAATGCTCATTTGCAAATAATAATACCATTCCATTTTCTTATTTTTTTAAATAATGCAATATATATCAATATAGCATTTAAATACATAATTTTTATATTTTAATAATTTATAAAAATTATGATAAATGACTTACTTACCTCCTGGCGCATAATTTATAAAAATTATGATAAATAACTTACTTACATCTTGGCGCTAATCCAAAAATGTAATTCAGCTATTTAAGCACCTGGGTACCTACAGCATCAATTTTCTAATTTTTAGTCCCCAAAATTAGCATATCAAAATAGCTTTTAACTCTACCCAGTTTAATCCCAGGGCCAACTTGGGGCTTGAATATCTCCTAATATATAAGCCCAAATGGAAAAATAAAAATAGAACTAGGATCAACACTGATCCGGGGCATTTTTTTATTTTTTTATTTTTGGCCCAATACGGGTCCAAATCGTGGCCCAAAATTTTTCGTAGTGGCCCAGCAGGGCCCAAAAGGAGAACGGCCCAACAGGGCCCGCTCCCCTTTCTCCCCCGTCTCCCCTGTTTCATCTGAAATAGGAAAGATTTGTGCCGGCGGCCAGGGCCGCCGCCGGCCACTCCCCAGGGGGGCCCGGCCATCGATGGCCGGCCCGAAGCCGGCTGCCACTGCGACCATGCTCCCTCTCCTCTCTTTCTCCCTCAATCTCTCTCTTTCTATCCCGTTCTTTCCGTGGCTGTTACCCATGCCGGTGGCACGGTCGACCACCATGGCTGGCCGGACCTCCACCGGACGCTGCCCCGGTGCCAGTGGAGGTCGCCCATTGCAGCCCGGGCCCGGCGAGCCAACGGGCAATCCGTCGGGCCCGAACCAAGCCGCGGAGCGGCTTGGTTCCAAAAGAAGGGAGGGCCGCCCGACGGCCCTCCAGCATCCTTCTCCGACCGCCTCGAGCGGTCGGGCACCATCACTCCCACTCCTCCTGTCAGCTCCCCCTCCTCTCTGGGGCCACCGACAGCACACCTGCACACTTGTGGTAATCGGATAGAGTTTTACTAGTCTTTATGTAGCGCTCCATAAAGAGCTAGAGAACCCCAACTAATTATCATAAGTGGCAGACACACGAAAACACATCCTGTTAAAAACTTTTCACTTTCATCTCAATTATATACACAAATCACCCAATCAACATTAAGCATCAGCCTGCTCAGATAATATTTTTCATGACATTCCTTAGGCAGTTTACAAGATCACATTCACATTCGACATTAAAATCCTAAGTGCACACATCACTCATAATTTTCTCCAAAACATAAGTCCCGTATTCATATCCACAAAGGTCTAAAACATCATTACATCCCACTGTACACATACACATATACAAAATACACATATCAAACCACACTCTCTCAATATACAAGGTTAGCATTTATACACTCTTGCATCCAAGCAAGCTTCACCAGCTAAGGGTCCTGTCCTGCTTATCTTGTGATCCTGGCAGAAATACTCACTGATCTGAAAGAACATTTAAATCATAGAGGGATGAGACCTAAGTCCCAGTGACTGGATAACCCTCTAACTATGGAGAAATAGAGAACCATAACCTCTTAATTTCAATCGTGTGCTGAAACTATTTAACTTGTACAACTCAAAGTATATTTTTAACATGATATCAGATAAAATAAAATGTAGCTTATTCTTCAAATAACATATCAGTACTGGAATACTCTATAATAACTCTTCACTGAAAGATAACTCATTAAAATAAAACTCCATGCATTACAATATGAAGATATGCATTCTTTATCTACAACCTAGACTCCCATCAGGATCTGCTTGCCCACTGGCATCTCAAGTAAGATCTCCCTCTCGGGATAACTATTTGGCCCATTGGCCTTTTTTTATATCACAACATATGCTTTTAGATCTCATGATGCTGGGCTGTGTGTATAATGCCTCTGAGGTACCATCCTACAGTCGCCCTTCTGTAGGTGTACTCTCATCGGGTGCGTGACTAGCAATAGGATCCCCGCACAAATAGCACCCCTTACCCGTGCGGTTCACCTGGCAAAGTGCTTTGTTCCTTAACCCTGGAACCTCGGGTTTTCTCTCTGCCCCCACGGGCTATATATAGTAATCAGCTCCACTGAGCTATGATTCATGCCCCCACGGGCTGCTCACAACCAGCCCCACTGGTCTGGTTAGGCATGCACTCACCCCTGATTCTGGGGTTCATCGTACGATCTGTTCGCAAGGAGGTGCCGGCTCGATAGTAGTGTGCAATGCTCATGCTACAGTACAGTCTAAAGGGTGATCAGCCCCCTAGCTGCCTGATGCTCAGTATGACTCATACATCATTTGTAAAGCTTTATCATGCAAATATGCCATGTATACATTAAAAATTCCCTCATTGAAACTCATGCTTATGTGTTTATGCTCAAAACTCATTTATCAGATTATCATATACTAGGTTCTCATTTCTCATATTTAAGACATACATAATACTCAGCTAAACATAACATACCATAACTAGGTATAAATCTCATTCTACTAGCTCAAATTAACCTCTCATTGCTAGATGAGAAATTCACTCACCTTAGTAGGTTACTCCTCGACTGGTACAACTGGTACTCAACTCTGGTATTTCGGCTCCCTAGAATAACCCTCTTGACCTACGTCAACATACAGATACAATAGCTATTAGGATTACCTCCACACGAGGTTTTCCAATGAACCATGCATGCATACATGATCTATCCTCTAATATCTCATTATTTTCTTCCACCCTATCTCTACTCAAGATTACTTCTACTATTACCTCAAAATACACTAAATCTAGAAAATCTAAAGTCATACAAGATCTAGGGAAGCTATAGCTTACCTGGAGTCGAGCACAAACCCCCAAGCTTCCCTTTCCCTTTCTCTTTCTTCCTCCTTTTTCCTCTTCTTCTTCTTCTTTTTCCTCTCTTTTCTCCTCTTCTTTCTTTCTTTCTTTTCTCTGGCTGAACCCACGTTCCCCTTTTTCTCTAATGACTTGGGGACCAAGTCATAGGAAACTTAAGGGTTAAGGCATGCCAAATCTCCCTTTTACCCTCACACACTCTTAACACACGCTTTTTGGAAAATACGTAGCTCACTTATAACCATGCTATTTTGCCCTTATATTTTCTTTCCTAAGTTGCCCTTAACACAATTTGCAATTGACATCGGAGCCTTTTCCCATTTTGCCCCTGATATAGCATTTTTTTAATAGATTTATAGCCCAGATCATCCTTTTTCGCTTAAATCTATACTTTTATGTAACATTTCTAAGAAAAGACTTTACCATCTTGAAGAACTCGATTTTAGAAATCTAACGGTTCAAACGGCATCCAAATCGGACTTGAAACGGATTAAATATGAATTTCTCAAGATTTAACTCAGAAAAACCTGCCGTCGCGGAGTCGGCTCGACCAGATTGCGAGTCGGCTCGAGCAGAAGTAGGGGTCGACTCCAGAAAAGTAGGGGTCGACTCCTAAAAAGTAGGAGTCGACTCCAGCACTGCAGGGGTCGACTCCTAAGCGTGCCGAAAGTTTAAAACCGTGCCGGAGTCGACTCCACTCTGATTAGAGTCGACTCCAACCACTAAAAACGTCATTTTAGGATAAAACTCAAACTAAACTTGATTTTTCTTGTGATTTAAACCCATTAAACTTAAGTCTCTCAATTTCTCAAATCAGACTCATTAACATTTAAAAATATACTTATTTACTCCAAAATTTCTTCTCTTTACATTTATCAAAAGGCCAACACACCCATATTTCAAGAAAACTTTCTGACTTTCATTTTTAACTGAAAATGTCATAGATTACAAGGTTTTCAGGATGTTACACCTCCGGTCGCCTCGAGCGTCCGGACATGTTAACGGAAGGAATTCCTCCCGTTCTCCTTCTCTCTGCCTCTCCGTCACTGTGAATTCAAAGACGAGGGGGGGGGGAAGTAAATACCTAATGGTTGATAGTGATAGATGGAGGGAGAGGCTCCCCTCTTCCTCCCCATTTATAGCGGCAAGGGGCATAGTTGTCAAAATTGAACCGAACCGGCCGGTTGGACTGGTTGAACCGGGACCCGAAGGCCAAGCCGATCCGGTTTCAATATAAAACCACATGTGTAAGTGATCCAGAATAACCCGGTCAATCCATCTGGTTCACCTATGAACCGATCAATCCAACCCGAACCGGTTCGGGTCACGGGTTTTATTATCATGTTAACATTAAATTTTTTATTAAAAATTAATTTTTATTAATAAATATATTTTTATATTAATATAATTGATTGATGGTTGAACCAGTGACTCGGTGATCCGAGCCCTTGGCCGGGTCAATGTCCGGACCGGATCTGACAACTATGGCGAGGGAAGGACCAGCCCTCCTCTGCTGCTCGTGTGAAGAGGGGTACTAACGCGCCTCTCTTCCTTGACCAACGGGTGCCGCCCATGTAATACACACGGGTGGGGCCACAGGGGAAACAGGGTTCACAGGACTACTCGCCATTGCTGCAACTACAATGTGCCTAAAAGAGGAACTTTCAGCCCGACCATCAATGGATTAGCAGAGGTTTTTGTAGGCACATCCTTCTCGTTCCCACACCACACCATACGAAGATAATGGAACACTATACGAAGATAATGGAACAAGTGAACATGGTATGCAAGATAGAGTGTTTTGGCATACAGCTGTAGAGGCCATTCAAACACTAGTTGGGGCAGCATGAAACTGGTTCATTGAAATATAGGTCATCCAAATTTAATTTATCCATTAACAGCCTTTTGGTGCAATCTGAAATCGTCAGTGCCAGATCACTGCCGTTGGATGCCTGTTCGGGTCTTCTGCCAAGTTGACAGGCACAAAGTTTTTTTTTTTCTGGAATATCATCTTCTAGTCCAGTGGGAAATTCTTGTTCTGCTTGCACCAGCCACTGAGGTCCTGCGCCAAATTGCTGCAAGCCAAGTCCACACTCAATTCTTTGGAATTATATATGTCTGGTATAATTATTCAATAATAGCATTTCTATATAGTAAATGTTAACCCTTTTTGTTGCTAGATAGAAGGTAGAAGGGAGAATGTGTTGATGCAAGTTAGGCTGGTGGACAGATCAACTAATTTTGATTATTAATACAGAATTGCATTCGCGTCAACTGCTGCTCGGTCCCAACATTGTACCAGAGCACATTCATAATGTTGGTCTTGTTTGAAAAGCTCACGACTGATGATATCATTTATCTGATCTAACTAGCCCCAGCACCAATCCCAAATAGTTTGCATCTATCAGAAGACCTGTAAGGTACTCGTGGTAAAAATATGATTATTCATAAACAACATTTTTAGGAAGTAAACATTAATTCAACCTCTCTTTATTACTATGCAGAAAAGATGATATGAATAATCATATTTTTATTCAGGCAGTTGGACAAATCAACTGATTTTGATCAACAATACCCTGAATCGCATTTCTTCCATTGCTGTTAGTCTTGTTTGAAAAGCTCGCGTCCAATGATCATTCGTCTGATCTCACTAGTCCCAGCACCAATCTCAAAGAGTTTTGCATCTCTCAGAAGACGACCTGTCGGGTATTCATTCACATACCCGTTGCCACCAAGACATTGAATTGCCTGCAATGTCAAACATGTAAGGTAATCTAAAATCCTGCAATGCAGCAGAAACAATCACTTGAACAACTTGCACTTGAGGAAAGCCAAGGAATAAAAAAGGGTATAATAACATCAATATAACCACAACCATTTAGCCTTTTTTGCAACTATTTAGAAATTGGCTTTATAGATTCTTATTTGACTAGTATAGAGGGTTAACAAAAACAGCTATGAATTAGACACCCTGGCCACTAGATGTGGAGAAAACTGATATTATTGCAGATGCAGCACCAGGGCTAGATGAAAAGGCAAAAATGCAAATTTGGGAAACATGGGGAGCATTTGTTAGAGACATGAACATGCATTTCAGGAAGGAATATGGTGCCTCCAAGTGCATGGACTGCAGGAGATGAACCTTAAGAGTGGTAGCATCTGATATGTAGCCAATACATTTCTTTTGAAAGAGATTAGCACTGAGATTTCGCCAAGGATTGTGAAATTCTTCTCAGGAAGATAGTCAAAATGTAACGAATAATCTAGAAAATTAAGCAAAAGAAGTAAAATCCAAGAGGAAAGCAACAGGGAGATTTCAACAAAACATTTCTAAAACACCAACAGAGGTAGAAAACTGTAACTTAAGAGCAACATGTGATATGACATTGAAACAGAGAGAAAAAGTGCATCCGCATATATAAGGGAACTTAGTGGAGCGCACTACTTGGAAAGACAGTCACATATAAAAGGTCACACTTCAAGATCAGATAAAAAGAATCATAAACTATTACTTAGACAAACATAAAACAGAAGAACTTAAAATTATTTAGAATAATAAAGGAAAAATCAAAAGAAGAAGAATGAAATGCCAAGTTTTAAAATATGGCAAGTATGTCCATGAGAGAGAGAGAGAGAGAGAGAGAGAGAGAGAGAATGGATCATGTTCTTTCATGGATTCATGATCAACAACATTTAAGCAAAGTCAACAAAGTAACAGTAGTGAATATCAGTCTTCAGGTACAGAGTTGTCGGCCCTGGAACTTTAGAATATTTGAAGTGGATTTTATGTCTTGGGTGATGAACCTAGCTGCCAGGAAAGGAAAGAAGGGCTGGGGTTCGACCTACCATGGGACCTGCATGGATTGAAATCCAGAAATTATGGGACCAGGGCTTGTTGATTCTAGCAAACAGCCCAACAAAAGCAAAATGGCCAAGATTTCCCGAGAAAAATCAGAGAAGCAACTTTTATCATGATATATTCCAGGTTGCGGCTCGACAGAGAGGAATGCCTGTTGTAGTTATTTGAAAATTTCTCATTTGGTGCAACTAAGAACAAGGAAACCAGCCACAGTAATTACAATGGAGGAGATTAATGGAAGAAGAAATAGCTACAAGCCTCCTCCGTGCCTGTGCACCCGGGCTACAACAAAGGTGGGGGAAAAATGAAGTGTGTAGGTCAGTTCAGAGATCTTGCTTTTTGCTACAAAGATCAGCCAAAGATCATTAATGGTTCATTTATCTTAAATTCTTAATTCTGAACCTTAGCCCGAAGGTTATCCACCTTGCCAACCATATGAAAGAATTTTGCCACCCCCCAATATCTACAAAAATTAATCTGCCACATTCCTTTAGTCTCATACTTCTTCCAGATTTTTAAATTAAAATCTAAAGAAATCCTGTTTTCTGCGTGGCTGATTCACCTTTTCAAGCTGGGCCCTTTTTATCAACTTTGTTATCAGATAAGCATTTCATGTTTCACCTTCAAACAGATTGATCCCTAAATCTCCAGCAATATGCAGCAACAAACACTTCTATTTCATCTATTTTAATCAGAAAGATTATCTACTTAGATCACTGGAAGCAAGAAGCTTATTTCAAACAGGTTGAAACCAAGAAATATGATGTGGGAAGCAACACGCAAGCAATAGGAAACTTGCCAGAAAAATTTCCCAGAAGCAAGAAACAGAAAATAGCAAGTTAAAACAGGTGAAAAAAATACAGGAAAAAGTGAAAGCTGCTTAGAAACTAGTCAGGATGGGTTTCCCAATTGTTTCTCAGTAATTTTATAAGCATCCACAAAGTTCTAATGCTAGTCTTACATGCATTCCCCTTAGCATTTCAGCATTTTTCAAGGAAACTCTTTGAGTTGGGTAGGATACAAGTTCCACAACTACAACACAGAAAAGTGAAATTAAAGAAGCAAGCTTTTACCTGGAGAGCAACTTGAGTGGCCTTCTCAGCAGCTAGAAGAATTACTCCCGCACAATCCTAAACAAGCAGCATATATACATGACAAGATGCATCAAAGCATGCTTACCCAAAAGAAAAAAGGGTCTGATCCTAGTGGCATAAAGTGGTGTAATTCAACAAAATGATAAATTATTACAAGGAACAAAATAATGTGATGATCACTCCAATCATACTTTGGGATGCCCAACTCATCATACAAACTGAAGTTTACCAATATTATGTTTCCATCCAGCTCAAATAATTACAATGAATAACAAAAATCCATGAAGAAAATTTAGGTAGTGATTGTTAAGCCAATTTTAGAATGGCAAGTCTGTTGTGCAAGATAACCTTAAAGATTTTCCAACAAAACCAGCTCAGATATGTTTAATTACCAATAAAATCCTCATTGGTGTACTAGGATCATGCATGAAACTGAAGCAAGAATTGTAATTAACCGAATTTAAATAAATTTCACTCCAACTAGCAAAAGAAAAGGAATTTTTTACTGTTCATTTGCAGTTCATAGATAACATGAGCTTTTTGACAATTGATTATTCTTTGTAACTTATTTAGGCAGTTATATGTTTTTTGCCTCCTCCATAAATAACTCTGAAGCTATCCTGGTGGAAACAAAATGCAAAACTTTCAATGTATCTGATTTGTATTTAAATAATTCATTGATTATAATTGTGGACATAATTATCATCCAACTCATATGCATTTCCTTTTAAAACAAATAAAGATACAAGTTCTAGTATCCATTTAATATCTGTATTTGTATTCCCATCTAATGAATAAGAAACAGATATGGATACAGAAATACCAATAAACAGTATGTTTCAATCCATCTTAAGCCCTTTGTTTTAATTAAAGAACCTTTAGAAATTTAGGTAGTGATTGTTAAGCCAATTTTAGAATGGCAAGTCTGTTGTGCAAGATAACCTTAAAGATTTTTCCAACAAAACCAGCTCAGATATGTTTAATTACCAATAAAATCCTCATTGGTGTACTAGGATCATGCATGAAACTGAAGCAAGAATTGTAATTAACCGAATTTAAATAAATTTCACTCCAACTAGCAAAAGAAAAGGAATTTTTTACTGTTCATTTGCAGTTCATAGATAACATGAGCTTTTTGACAATTGATTATTCTTTGTAACTTATTTAGGCAGTTATATGTTTTTTGCCTCCTCCATAAATAACTCTGAAGCTATCCTGGTGGAAACAAAATGCAAAACTTTCAATGTATCTGATTTGTATTTAAATAATTCATTGATTATAATTGTGGACATAATTATCATCCAACTCATATGCATTTCCTTTTAAAACAAATAAAGATACAAGTTCTAGTATCCATTTAATATCTGTATTTGTATTCCCATCTAATGAATAAGAAACAGATATGGATACAGAAATACCAATAAACAGTATGTTTCAATCCATCTTAAGCCCTTTGTTTTAATTAAAGAACCTTTAGAAAATTACACCCATTATCATCGTCACAGGAATCTTGCACGTGCCAAAAGCTAATGAAGGAAACTATAGGGATGACCAAAAAATTTGAACTCTCCTTAAGAAAGAAATCTGTGCCTCATATTCTTGACCAAGTCTAAAGATGGAAGTTTCAACAACAAGACAGCTAAAATTGGACTATATAAGGCTCACGGAGTAGTGCCGCTGAAAGATTTGAAGCTGCATGAGCATGCTTGCAAGGTGAGCGAATCATCCATTGATCAAACATCCATTGAAAGATTTTACAATGTCCAGATTATTAGAAATCTTGGCCATAGGCACAAGCAAAGGAATCAAAGATAACTAGAACAAACTAAGAAAATTGCTAGCATATGCCCAATTCAATGTAAAAGCACCATAAGCATAACAACTCTTTGATGACAGACTGCTTTAGTAATTTTAATTTTTAACATTCCCAAAATTTGCCTCTTAAATACCATAAAACAGATCTAAGCCATAGAACCTGGATCTCCAAGCTAGAGACATGCATAAAAAGTTTTCAATACAATCAAAGGAATCAAATAATTGCCGATCTTAACTAATTTGAAATTAAGGCTTTGTCATTGTTATTGTAGTAGTATCTAAGGAATTAAATAATGATGTCTGCACCCTTAACAAACACCAGCTAGTATGACACATACTATGGTACACAACACACTAGCATAGGGCACAGCTGGCACCTATTGGTCAAAATGAGAAGACTAAAAGCAAAGGAAAAAAATAATAAAGGGGCACTTAGACATTTTGAGCAGTATAGGGCAGCACGGCACAAGATGGTTGAGCGAAGTACGCCTATAAGCCAGCACTTGGGGGTGTCACGTGCCATTTCTTGATCCAATATAGCACATATTAGTTGGCATGCCCAGCTCCTCAATTGTTGCTACCACACCTAACTCCTCAAAACACCTAATCAATCCTAAGTATAAGCATTGGGCTAAACAACTATAGTTAAGACCAAATATGAAATTGCACAATTGGGGTAGCCCTTGATCAACATCCTTCCCCAAACCCCAGAGAAGGCAAGCATTTGGTACACCTACCAAAGATATTACCAACTTGGTAAGCTAACACTCCCAAGCTTAGGGCTTTGAGTATGCAACATTTTGTGAATATATCATTATCTTTATAATTTGATCCTCCCATCTGATGTCATGCATTATAATTGAAAATGATGGGAACACAAACGAGTGAATATCAGTGTTACAGATGTCTGGCTTATGTTAAGAATGAAATCTTCACACTCACTACCTTTAGCAAAGGTCGGCTAATCGTCATCTATCAAATCCATAATCTTAATAATCAATCTTCAAATCAGCAGTGACAACTTACCCTAGAAGCAATCTAGATCAATAGGCTCAAAAAATCCTTATTAGCTAAAAAAAAAGGAATCAGAAAATGGACATTCCAAAATTTATAGCACCACCAAGTTGATCCCTTCAATGATTTATAGCACCACCAAAATTTGTACATAAAATGGTAAATATAATAAGAGAGGAGCCAACAATGATTTATAGCACCACCAAGATTTTAAGTTTTTTCTTAAATATCCAAATCTGTAAATGATTTGAAAATATTTTTTGTTTATATTAAACTCTCATAAATGGGAGTACAATGCGTTGCAGTTCATGCAATCTGTGCAAGACAAAAACCTGCAGAAATGTGCATATGAATCATGCCTCTATAGCAAATTGATATAGAATTAGAATGAACATTGAATATATATAAAAATATATGGAACAATATAACAGCATGGTGCATAGTATAAAGAAAGATTAATGTGTGGGAATACCTTCCGGTCAATTTTTCCATTATCACAGTCCCTAGCAACAGAATACACAAATGCTCTTGAAAAATAAAAAAGAAAAAAGGGGATCAGCTGTTGTCCGATGAAATTGTAGGCAAAATTCAAAGCAGAGTCTGATGAGTTCTCCTAACCTTGATGACTGTAAGGAAGTATACATATCAGCCAACTTGCCCTGTAATTTGATGGCAATTCATGATGTAAGTCTCAAATATTTTTAGATTGCATTTTTATTATATGCATATGTCGAAAGAGTGAGAGATTAACATATTTCAGTCATAAATATAGACCTGTATAAACTGAAATTCCCCAATCGGATGGCCAAACTGCTCTCGCTGGCGAACATAAGGAATAACTACATCAAGGCATGCCTGCATAAGACCAAGGGGACCAGCTGCTAAAACAAGCCTTTCCAAATCTAGCCCAGACATCATGACATAGACTCCTGTTAAAAATAAGTAAATAATAAACACAGTGCAGTATCATTTCAACTTTCAAGATTGCTAAGAGATGTATGCACCTTATCAAATGTTAAGACAGCCAAAAACTTTTCCTTTATGCCATACAAACATGCATGCTTTCCAAAAGAAAAAAGGAAGATGAAGTTTTATAACAAATGGAATTTCCTGCAAGAAAGTTTCTCAGTAGTAACTGAGAAGAGATTATCATTTTCAGAAAATCAGAAAAATATATAATTAACTCAAGGAAGAGAATGCAAAAGAAAAAAACTCTGAAATCTCAAACAAACTTGTCTTATGAATTCATTAAAATTTTACAAATATTTGAACCCATCCACTAATTGGCACTAATAAGTTTTCTACCTCAAACAAACATGCCTTATGAATTCGTTATAGTTTTACAAATATTTGAACCCATCCACTAATCGAGACTAATTAAATTTCCAAATGGGGAAGAATCATCATCAGACAAGCCTTCTTCCTTCAATTGTGGTCAGGTGAGAGCTCCACCCCTGTAGAAACAGGTGACAAGTTCATAGCCAAGGCCAACATAGGCAAGAGTGGTGCTTGTTATAAAGCCACCAAGTTAGCAGGTAGGACAAACCCTGTAAGCTGCTGAGAAAGATAAACCAATTGGTTAAAGAGATGACCTAGTGCATGAGGCTCCTACATTGCGAGCTTTAAGGAGGATTAGATGTATCCGTATGCGGAGAGGTTGTTTCCCTGTTTTGGACCAATGACCTCTAGATCATGATGGAGCAACTGTATTGTTGTACCTAGGCTCACCCTCAAGGAAGATAAGACCAATCAGTTATCAGCTATTATGAGACTAGCAACCAGACATCAAGTCCATAAGCATCACAATATTTTCATGATAAATCATATAAGGACTGCAACTTAGATAAGTAGGATTGGGTTACGAGCAAACCTTAACCTAACCCCATCTCTATATTTCCTAACCCTAGCTCAACTGAACCGGACTAAGGTTGGGATTTCTCTAACCCAACCCAACCCCATTTTAAGCTAAATTTGGGTAGGGTCAGGATGGGTTGAATCATGTTAATCGGGTTAGTTCTAGCTGAATAGAAATTTTGGTGGAAAGGTTTGAAATATTTTTATTGGATCAATATTTGTTAGATTGAGATTTCAATCATTCATCAATTTTGATAGCACATTTATACATAACTTGATAAGATTAAAGATATAACTGCATAAACATATAAATGTATCTATATGAAACAAAAAAAAGAATTGGAAACATAAATATAAATTGTATATTTATTTACATAACAAGTACAGTCGGGTTTGGATTGGATTAAGATTGGGTTCAAGTCTGTTTGACAGTCAACCCTAATCCAACCTTACATGAGACTGAGTTAAGATTTTTGAGCCCAAGCCCAACACATATTTATAAATCCTCAACCCGATCCTACCCAATGAACAGTAGGTGGGTGGGTTTGGATTGAGCCCAACCCAAGTTGCAACCTTACTTATAGTCTGGTATGACCACTTACCATAGAATTAAGTGTTAAATTGTAAGTTATAAATGAAAAATGTTACATTTGGATGGTAAACTATAAGTTATAAAAGAAAAATATTGATACCATAAAATGCTCACAAGTATTACTTATAAAAAAATGTTGGCCAATAGTATGAAAACATGAAATTATGGATACTATGTTAATATGTAAGAGACCAATAATGACACGAGTTCATAACATCCACTAACAAAAGCTAATTTTGGTTTATTAATTAGTAGAAAAAATTATAAGTGGTTACTTCTAAAAATATTTCAAATGAAACAAACTTGTTTATTTCACCCAAGGAGCGAGGGGGGAACCAAAATAGGAGAAACATATTCTGGTCTTCATGTTTTAAATTAGAAATTAAAAAAAAAAAACCTTTCAAACCAATCCCACAATGCAGGATCAAGATGCAACATGGTTGTAAGTGGTAGTAATAATAATAATTAAAAAAAAAAAACTGGTAGCAAGCATCAAAGATTCCACAGGATTCATGTGGGGAAATTCATTCAAGAACTTAAATAGATGAAACATTGAGTAGAGAAATTTTAAGAGCAAAGTAGGGCTTTGCATCTCCATGATAAAGGGGGGAAAAAAAGACAGCATCAAAATCTAAAAAAAGAATTCAAGATGCAAAAGAAGTTAGACATTCACCAGAAAAACCCAAATATGAAACAATACAGTAGTAAGATTTGTGTGAAAACTAATATAAGAAAGGCATGTTTCCAAAAGAAAACTATTAAATGAGTGCAAAGAACTCAAGATCAAATCAATTTAAGAAATTTGAAGTATCTAGAATCAAGATTTTGTGAAGACTAGGAGACCAGAAAATCAACTGTCACAAAAATACATGAACTTAAAGGGAATGTGAATTAGATTAAGATCTAACAGAAGGGTTATCTTAAATAGCTGTCTCTGTGATGACACCATAAAAAAACACGCCTTTAAGCAATTTTTAGAGTGAAGAATCTTCTTTTTTTTTTTTTTTTGTAAAAGTGTTTGCTTTGCTAGGGAGAGGTTCACAAATGAGAATTAGAAGATGCCATGGAGCTAGATGGGTAACCAAGTATGAGAGTTTGATTGGCCCAGCTCTGCTTTCAATAAAGGTCCTAACATGTGCCCAAGTTACAACTAATAAGTCCACAATAAGAACTTCCCATTTCCAAGACCTCTACCACAATCAATGCCAACAGTATGACCTTCATCTTGAACAGTACAGCCTTCTACAAAGATCCTAGCATGAAAAGGGGGCACATGTTCTGAAAGACAAGCATGCCACATCATTGCTAAATAAAATTCTAATGCATCCCTCTCTGGTAGTCAAACTAACAAAATATTAGTCTTTGCTGTGCCAACCACTTAACATTGCAGTTTACAGAGTTGGGCCAGTTTTACTATTCTGAAGCATATGGATAGATGGCTACGATAACAGCCATTAAAGACTATGCAGCCAGATATACAAATACAAATGGATCTTAACACTACTATGCACTGAACATTTTCAATTATCAGTACTGAGCTAAAAACAAAATCCCTTTAAATACAACACAGAGCACTAAAAACAGATAGCAGTGCAGTGCTAACAGAGACATATGGATACATAAGATATCTTTAGAAGTTGCTTGTTGAAATCTAACAGAGTATTGCATGCTTGAAGGCAATGCAACTCTAAGGAGACAATGCTATTCCAGAAATTCCATGGTTTCTTGGGAAAGACTTGTAGACATACACATAGCATGGGCGCATATATTAAAGGGTCAAATTTAACTTATATCTTTTTCTGAATTGGATGATAAGGATTTCATATCAATGATCTGAGCTGTTGGATGTGATCCATTATGTTCGAACTGTTTAGAACTAAAAAATTATGTGATTTGGAGATCCCTAAACTGTTCATCAAGGGGTCAAACATTGAACAAAAATAAGCTTTCTGACCACTTAATGTATAAGCTATGAATCTCCAAATCATATGATATTCAGTGTGCAAGCAGCTTAGAAGTAGTAGATCACACCCAACAACTAAGAATATTAATGTGGGGTCCCACTGGTACTGAGTTCAGAATGTGCAGCTAGTGCTAGAATTAGGAAGGCAACAAGGCAAGGATTTAACTCACAGGATTGAAGTCTGAAAGCAGAAGGCTAGGAAGGATATTAACAACTAGTTCTGAAGGCCAAAAATATTGGAAAGCCTACTTCACTCATCAAGTCAAGTTGTTGTCCAATTCAAAAAAGCGCAACTCTATAAGAGTTACACCAAGTGTTTCTTGATCATGACCTACATGAGTTGTTCTACTTATTTTAACTCCTTGTTAAAATCAACAATAGGCTATTCAAATTGAAAATCTAAACCATTGATCATAATCTACACTATAAAAAAGTCTAAAAGTTAAAATTTATATATTTTGGTGATCTCTAACTTATATATCAAGTCAGTACAGAAGTAAATAGTATCAATTGCACTAGTATGGGCATATAAATTGAAAATCCACTTTGTAAATAATAGTCTACACATCTTAAAACAAGGATATATTTATATTCACTAGATTTTGATCATTATATTATAGTAAAACATAATATCATGGTATTTAAAACCATCAAGAGTTATGTACCAATGTATACTGTTTCATACCATATCGGCATTGAGCCGATACTCAATATGGGAGGTGTACTAAGTATCAATACGATCAAATTGACCCCTCCACCAAGCATATTGATACCACACCAATATGGTAGTGGTTTGTGGTCCGATACCGAGATTTCAAATCTTGAAAACTGTTCATTTGACATCTACTTATGACTAGGACAGAGACCACTAAAACATAAAAGTTTTGGCTTTTAAGATTTTTTTTTTTTTTTTGTATCTCAGATCATATTTGATGATTTTGATCTTGAATTTGAATGGTCCATCATTGATTTTAAATTGTCGATTCATTTTTTCAAAGAACTAAATAAAATATGTAGCCCAACCATATATATATTAATAACAATTTCTCTTTGAATTTCATAATTTCACTGATAAAGCCATGTAGATAACCATGTAGATAAGTAACAGAAGTCTTACTTTCTAGTGGAAGACCGCAAGTTCCTAGTGTATTAGCTATAGTGAAAAGTGAAGATGTATTAACTCCTAGAGAAAACTGTAACCACAATTTTAGCAACACATTTTTGAAGTGAAAGCCTCAATAAAGAGAGACAAATATGACTAGATAAATAAACTTTTATCCCCCTTATCAAAAAATAACTTTCCCTCCCCATAAAAATTCTTTTTATCCTTAGTATAGAGACATGTAAGAAGTGGATACCTTTTCCCACATGGCCAAGTATATTTTCTTCAGGAACAAAGCAATTCTCAAATACAAGCTCGCATCTACAAACGATATTCCTTTAGTTAGTTATAAGAAGCTTGTTTCTAAAGGTTAATATTTTAATAGAGCATCCTTGATAAGCAAGAACAGCATACGTATCACTTCCTCTCATGCCAAGTTTGTCCAATTTTTGAGCAGTACTGAAACTGCAAGAAGAGAAAACAAACGCAATTATAAAGACCTTCAAAGAATTGCAGCATGTTTAAAATTTGAAAATAACAGCACACGACACTTGTATTTTGATTCTCAATTTCAAGAAGTACAAAATTGTTCACTGATTCAATTAGATGGTAAAAGATTCTCTACAACACATGCACAGCAACTAAGCCTACTAAATAACAAATTGTACTGAAGTTTGCAAAGAAAAGATTGAAAAGAATTTTGCAAAGCCTAGATTGACTTGTATAAGAAAAATAGAAGTGAATATTATAAATACCCTGGCATTCCTTTCTCAATTATAAATGCAGTAATTCCTCTTGATCCAGCATTGACATCTGTTTTTGCATAAACCACCTGTTCCAAAGTCACTTTATCAGAGACGAGTTCAAGATTAACAGGGCATCATGCTGTACTGAATACAGAAAACTAGAATTTAAGGATAAAAAATAGAATGTCTGTGCCTTGTTCTATCTCAAAGGGAAAATAACCATTAAATGGAGAATTTTGTTGCAGGAAAACAACATGGAAAACCAAGACTTGCTAGGACCCACACAGCAATCATGAATCATGCCCTGAAACATTGTTATCTATGGAGGGAAGGAATCACTAGGGAAGGCTGTCTCACCCAGCTCCTTCAGTAAGTTCACCGGTAAAATCATAAGTTGCCCACTAGATGCAACAAACTGCAATGCCATCTTTTCATCACCTAGGAGAAGAAGAGATGCAAATACCCACAGTACCCCTTTCTACTAGTCCAAAGTAATAGAATTCCTCAGACATCAGAAACACAAATACCCACAGTACCCCTTTCTACTAGTCCAAAGTAATAGAATTCCTCTGACATCAGAAACATTCATGAGAATGATTCACAGAATTCTCGAATGTCTTAGCTTTTCTTCCATTTATTGCCAAACTTATCTGGCCCAAAAGCAAAAAGCTAATCACATTTCAGCATTGCTTATCTAACTAGCAATACCCATGGGACCAGATTCTAGAATACCAAATAACAAGGTTTAATTTCAAAATTTCAAATGGCAGTGGAACCCAACAGGGTCACTAATCTTACATCTTACATGAAGTGTTGATGCCCATTTAGCAAATGATGGTAAATAGGAGGCATAATAATGAAAGGAATCTTTATTTGAGAATGCAAGAGTTCACAGAACCAATAGGCCAAACATAAATTGATGCATGAAGAGTTGATGAACATCATGAAACCTTGCTTCCTAGAAAAGCACCTTAATCTTAATTGGCCCTGCTCCTACAATCAAGACTCTGGTGGTTATGCCTTCCCCTCTTCCAGAAAGATCCTGATCTGAATGTTTGTAACTCACACATAACATACGAATAACAGCATATGCAAAGTTCTAAATTCATGCCTTTAAAAGCAGCATATCAACATACAAAGTCCTTGCCATTTTTGGATGAATTAGATGATGATAGCCCAGATCTGCAGTCTGCACATGACATAAATTGTAGGGTAAAGATTTGATGTTCATTGCAGCGTCAAAGACACGCTCATGAAGTTCTTCATAACCAACACCTCAAGCACTCTCTTTGCAGATCATTCCAGGTGGGTGCATAATATTTCTCAAAGATAAAGAATTGCTGTCCTCTTTCTTCCCTTCTTTCTAGGCAAAACCTGACCATGTTCACTAAAAATAATGACTGCAGTCTTGGTTTTGCAAACTCTGGAGGTCCTCAAGAAAGCAGAGATGATTGTTCTCTTCAATTATTGAATAATCAATCACCATCACAACAAGCAAGTGTATTTAGTCATATCCTGTATACTAAAACTTGCCCTACTTCCTCCCCAGAGTTCAAACTCCTTGGAGGTGCTTCCTTATATGCCATGGAAATGGTAACCATTCTTCCAGTCTGCATGGCTCCTTCCATTATCAAGTCTTGATGTCTTTTATTCTTCAACACTGCAAATAGATAACATTCTGATGGTAATCTTTCAGCACATGATTGAAAGGGATGGATTCATATATTATAGTGATATCCAAAATTCTGTAAAGTCTTAGCAGAATGTAGAATGCACCTACAGGATAACCCTAAAAATTTAGACACAACTGTCTACCTATTAATGTATCTTTCACAAATGTTGGGTATTGGTGAATAATGCAAAGACACCTTGGTGCATAGAGATCACCAAACATAGGAAGAGTACTTCATGATCTATAAGGATTATATAGATAGACTCAACTTTAGATACACACACACACACACACACACACACACACACACACACACATAGAGAGAGAGAGAGAGAGAGCTGGACTTGGCTACATTTGAATGTAACCAAGTCCAAAATCTGATCATCTCTTCAATCCTTGGATCCATTTTGATCATCTCTTCAATCCTTGGATCCACATGGATCCAAGAGCCACCCTACCTTTTCCATCTTTAAGATATGTGAACTGTGTGGACCCAAGGATAGAGAAAGTAACCGGATTTAGGATTGGCTACATTTGAATGTAGCCAAGTCTAATGCACGCTCTGTGTGTGTAACACCAGTTTTAATGGTAATTCCCCAAAGGGAAAACTTGATGCAAATACAATGATACTTCTAACAGTCTGATGGATATCAAGGGAGAAGAACCTCAATGTGTTTGAATTGGATCGTCATCCATTCTTGTTCAGGTACATGAACATGTAATGCAACTCATATGTCAAATGTTAAGTATGAATAGGAATTTATCTTTACCGATGGAAAAAAATTACCATGTTAGCTAATATTTTGTTTTGATAAGGTTGGTTTCAACCACTATCACACCAAAGCTGTTTACCCAATGCAAAAATTACTGCAATAGCATATAACTTGGAATAAAAATTCAAAGTTCACAGAGAAGATTGATGATAGAGATCATAAATGGATAACTAATATGTCGCTAGATAAAGAAAAAATAATAATTAGCAAGAGAATACCAAAGTTTGAGCAACTGGTCCATTTGTACACCACATCTTATTCCCATTTATGACATAACCACCATCGACTTGATCGGCTTTGCATTTCATACTGACAACATCAGAACCAGCTGAAGTGTTGGACAAACAATGAAAAATGTACAAAATATGAGAAGACATTATGAGAAATTTTCACTAGTTTCAAGGATCAAGCAGGAATGAAAATTTGAAGCACTAATTCAATTTTATTTACCATTGGGTTCACTCATTGCCAATGCCCCTACATGCTCCCCACTGATTAGCTTCATATTAAAGACAAAAACATAATTAGCACAGCCATAATGGGAAAGAAAAGACCTCAATGTGCATTAGTAAAAGGGTAAACGTGATTAAATATTATTCATCACACCATTGTTGAAAAGATATCAACAACTGTTTTTAATTTGTCTTAAGAAAAAACCAGCAAAAAACTGCTACTGAGGGATCAAAGAATACAATAATAGACAACCAATAGCATATATGTGGACACATTCTAATAATTTACTTTTAGAAGAAATTCTTGTGAACATTAAAGTTGTTTTAGGAAAGTAGATAAAATCAAACCTTAGAATATACATGCATCCATACCAATAATTTATGATAGGGAGAAAAAACTATAGTGGGATGAGAGATGCAAAAATGCAATTGGAAATGGCAACTGTATGCTGGGCATAACAAATTCAATTTCCAATGCCAATTCACTTAAGCTTATAAGCTAATATCTTTCACAATGGAGTTCAGGTTGAATTTATAAGAGCTTATCTGCATTTTCGACTTTTCTGAGGCCACATCATACTTCTTAAAATTCATATCATCATAAACCAATAATTCAGTTCACAAATTGGACATATGATGGAACAGTCAACAAAAAGAAAATGCTGACACACCAAGTGGAAACAACCTGCATGAAGCACCAAACTGTGACCTAATGAAAGAAAACCAATGCATGTAGCCTAATAAGCTTAAGATAATCATCAACCACGAAAGAAAACATCATATATAATGTCAAATAACTAAAACGTGTTGATGGAGAGCTACAACTAGTAGTAGACTTGATTGCAAAACTTGTTGCAATTAGACTAAATATGATAACATGGCAAATCTAGTTGTATTTTTCAAGATCTCCATTTAAATAAAATGTCTTGACCAAATGTTAAGCCAAAAATCCAGGTTTCCCGGGGGCAGAATGCTAACTCTAAGAGGGGCTGAAGAAAAACCTTTGGCAAATACTTCTGTTTTTGTGCAGAGCTCCCATGTCGTACCTACAAAATGGTTATGATATTCATTTTATATATTTGTATTAGATAGTTGGCACATAACAATACGATTCATAATCACAGCATGTACTGTACCAATTGATTAATGCACAAGTTTGAATGGGCACCATAAGAAAGGCCAACAGATCCAGAAGCACGACTTATTTCCTCCATTGCAATACAGTGGTACAAATAACCAAGACCAAGTCCTCCATATTCCTCTACAATGAAACAGTGGGTTATTGCATGCTGGAAAAAATAGACTGATTTTTTTTCCAAAATATAAAATGAAACAGTAGATGCTCAATGAAATCATGAAATGACTCAATATTGCAAAGAATCACCACCACCAGAGAAACTGGCAAGGAAGATATTATCAAAAGCTAAGAAGAATAAACAGTCATGTGAAGGGATAAGATAAGTATGAAGAGAAAAGAGGTTATACTTACCTGGAAGGGAAAATATAAATCTGTGGATCCTTAAGAAGAGCAGCACTCATGTCTACTCAAAATAAAATAAAATAAAAAAGTGCCAAAGATTCTATGTGACATCATCCTTTCTCCCATGTCTACTTCAAGCCATAAAAGGACTTAACAGCAAAAACAATTTGCTTGTGCTTTAACCAACACCTAGTCTAGTAATCCCATTTGCTAAGCATGGCATGATCAACTGTCCCAAATGAGGCTTGACGTTATCACCATTTGTTTTGCTCTTTATTTTAACCTACTTGTCAAACTTTTCAAATTTTTCTCTTGAATAAGTAGAATGTGGTCCTTGTTCATGGCTATTTGTGTGTTCAATGTGTGATTATAAGGAATATAAACCTGCTATCATCAAATGTCCATCTTTCTAATTAAATGAGGATTATTTAAAAAGGATAAAAAATGTCTTATAATCTAATAAAGTATTACAAAATCCAGTGAACATGCAAAAGCGATTATTTGATCCTACTTATCCTCACTTATTTACCTGGTGCAGTAATGCCATAGAGATTGAAATCTCCCATGAGTTTCCACAAGTTAACATCCTAGAACAATATAGAATGATTAGATGTCATAGTAATGGCTTTTAATGAATCAAATAGTTGATAAATTGTACAACCTTTGGAAAGTAGTTTGTTGCATCAATGGTTGCGGCATGTGGAGCAATGGTTTCTTGTGCAAATTGATGAACACTCTCTTTAAACTATGAAAATCACAACAGAGAGTTGTCAAAGGACAGCCATGAATCCAACAAACAGGAGAAAACTTTTATATTTGCTGATAGGAACAGGGACCCAGGATGATAAAGATGCATGATTGAGGCTCAAAAACATTGCTACAGTAAAGAAAGGATCTACAATAGCAATAATCACATAAATGGATGGTTCCATTTTATTAAAAAGCAGGTTAATGCTTACACTAAGACAGACTTGTCAATTTATAAAAATGTTGTGAAAAAATATTATGAATTTACAGTGAGGAAACTTTTTTTGCATGTCACCATAATAACGCACAGAAATAGGTCACTGACACCCAGTCAGATTGTTGTGTGTAAGGTTTAATAAGTAAACATAACCATTCTAGGTTTCATAACAGAATCTGCATCATTCTTGAAGCTGCAGATCTTCAATTTCCAGCTTGAAATGCATTATTTTCAAAAACAGTATTTCTGAACCAACATCTATTAAAAAAAAAAAAAGGGATAATTACACCAGAAGTACATGAACTTATTTGAAGCTTTCAATTGAATCCTTATACTATTTTTGTTTTTCAATTGACTATCCCAACTCATGTAAAATTTTTAATCAAGTACATTTTTTACGGCAGTTAATGATCACTTGACAAACCGCATGACAACCATCAATGATGACATGAGAATACCTTTTTCTTAAATTAGGTATACAAACTTAGAAAATTTTTTTAATTGAGTACACTAACTTATAAAAGTTTTTTAATCAAATATAAAGAATGTGGACAGAAGAATTATATCGACTATTCATTGACATTTTTTTAATATCTAACTTTATGTGACAGAGTCAAATAGCCTTTGCAAAGTCACATACTCTGTCACATGGCTTTTAAGAGAGGGCAAATTTTTGTTTTTTTTTTTTTTTTGAGAAATGTATTAGTAGTGCATCAAAATATCTATAATATAAAAAAAAGCATATATTTGAAGTGTAATTTTCTTATTAATTCATTTACTATAAGACTGAAAAGTTACTATTTTACTGCTTAATATTTCATGCATATAATTATTTTGTGTACAAATAGATAATAATATTTCTTTTTTAGCTTATTGTGTATAAATTTTATATATAAAAATTTTTGGTTGATTGATTTGTCATGCATTTACAAGGCTTACTAGACTTAAACAAGTATACTTAATTCAAAACTTTTATGAATTAGCATACCCAATAAATTTTTTTTATAAGTTAGTACTTAAGCCGAAAAATAAAAGTACACTCAAGTTATCATTAATGGTCATCATATGATCCATCAAGTTCATGGTAAGGATAGAGATAGAAATAGACCTAAACTAACATGGATAGAAATAATTAAAAAATATAACTATTTATAATTTAAATGTCAACTTAGTCCTGAATAGAGCAGAGTGAAGGAAGCAGGTTCATGTAGCCGACCCTATGTAGTTGGGAAAAGGCTTAGATGAGTTGAGTATATGATCCATCAAGTCATCATATATGGCCGCTAAAAATGTACTTCACTAAAAAAAACTTACATAAGTTGACATACTCAAATGAAAAAAAAAGAAAAGCATAAGGAGTCAATTAAAAATCCTAAATAAATTCAAGTATTTCCCATGTAATTATTCCTAAAAAAATTTATGAGGCATATATCAGAAATTAATATTCAACAACAGTTTTCATGTTTTCTCAGTGTGAGACGCCTCTTTCATCCCCTTAAAGATACAACTGCATTAGAAGAGATGTTTCCCCACATCTGCTCTTGAAAAAAATCGCACTATGAATATTAAAAGTTGAACTAACATGTGTCCCTCATCTTTCATCCTAAAATTTAAAATCAACACCAAATACTAGTTTCTGTATTCCAGCACTAGAGTTGTTAAATTATATGATCAAACCATTGAATACAAGCCGGTTCATTTGTGCCCTGCTAAAAATATTCATCAAGAATATATTAAACCACTTCTATCCTCAATTGCCGTACATTGCCAAGCCAGCAATCATACTAATCATTATTCCCAAAAGCTAGAACACTTCAAATTCTAGGGCTAAATAGTGAGCCGCATGTCATATAACACTCGAAAAGAATATTAGCAAGAAGTTGCACTGATCTTCCCCAGATCAAGAACCAACCACCTCACTCCTGATCCATTGCTGAAACCCTATTTCCAATTTCCTGAAGACGCAAAAAATTATCGAAATAAATGGCATTAAAAAGGGGGAAGAAGCAAGAACCGGAAAAGAAGACCACCTAATCAAGAATACGCTACCCAAATCGTAATCCATTAATAGAATCCAACTCCTAGAATTCCTTAAAACCCCAAGATGATTAGACTAAGATAAGTGAAATTAAGAAGAGAAGAAAATAACCAACAATTAGTAAAGAAGACGACCTGCGTCTGGGTCTCATCGAAGAGGAGGGAGGTGGAGAACGAAGCCTTCTGCCGGCTCCGATTCTGGAGGAGAGATGCGACGCGTCTCGCAGCGGAAAACCTCTGCATTTCCGAACGACGTGGAGGCTGAGGGCCCGAGAGATGGAGTGAAGCAACGGCGGCCGGAGCGGATTTTTCGCAGGAGAAAATAATAGCTTCGGATAGCTACGAAGTCTCGTCGGCAAGCGCTGCTGGCTTTATTTAACGAGGTTTAGGCCAGCCAACGCAGATATCGCATAATCGCAACCGCACCCCGCCCGTACCGTGGGAGTGAGGCTTCGAGCTATGCGGGCGCCAACGAGAACGATCCAATCGAGAATAATCCAATGGTAATTTGGAGAGACGTGTGGGATGCAAAGACGAAGCTGCGGACGCCACTTCCCGCATCCACTGATCGAACGAGTGTTGTGAACCGTTGGATTAGGATCCCACGAACCTGAATGTTTCGGATCCGTGAATGGGAACGAGGGGGTGATGTGCTCTTGATCCGACCATCCATTGGAAAATGGGTGGCGTGGTGCTTACGGTTTTCTATCCATCAAGGTTAAGATTTTTCTTTTTATAAAAAAAAAATAAAGATTTTATCATCGAGTTAAGAATCGTCTTAAAAATAATATGATGATGGGTTATCAGTGACAATAAGTATCGACTTCCTAATAATTATAAGTTAACGTCGATTTACTATTTTAAAAATAATTACGAGGGGAAGGTCGATCTTTATTATCGGTTATCACCTTCTTTATAAGTTATTGGCGGATGCCAAGCCATTTGGCTTGTCGTCAGGGACAAGCCGCGCCAGAGGTGACGCAGCGCCGGCGCGCATGATATGCCATCGTGTACTGCACTCATCTCTGCACGTGGCTACAAGAGCCGCCGTATCATTTTAAATTATATTTTTAATTTAAATTTAAATTTTCAATTATTTTCTAAAAAAATATATTAATATATTATAAATAAAGTATAATATATTGATAATATTATCATTTATCGAGCTGAAATCAATACAATCTTTTTTTTTTTTTTCCTTTCTTCCGTTGTTCTACTCATCTTTTAAGGTGCTCTTAAGAACAAAAGTTAGGCAAAAAGGAAAGTAGGAAGTCATTTTAGAACCAAGAGGCAACAATCAATTTTTTCAATGACAAAATTGAAGTGTAGAGCAGCATGTTGCAATCCTAAAAGATCAAAAAATTGATATATTGGCAGAAAAGGAAAGAAATATATTATAATATATTATTTTGTATATTTTTGTAGGTCTAATTTTAATAATGTGTTATGTAGCAAAAATTATTTATAGAAAAATAATAATGCCGGTTCAATGAAATGATGTGGGCATGTACATGATTTCTTACTCGCCAAAATTTATGATGTTATATTAAACATTTAGAGAGTATTTAGAATTCATAAGCAATTCTATTGGTTTTATAATATTAAAAAAATATTTGTTATGAATTATCAAATTATTCTAATTAATTCCTTAAGTCACTTGGAATTGAAGGCGAGCAACCTTTTGAACGTCTTCTTTTACTTATAAAAAATAGAAGACATTAAAATATTTAAATATAGCACAAATGTAAATGCAAAAAAAAGGGACCCATTAAAACCTATCAAAATGAAATGCATTGAAAATATAGATTGATACTTCTTACATATGTTCATCAAAGGCTTAGTTTTATTATTATTATTATTTTGCTTTTATATATTTGATAAAATATATTATTAGAAGATATTTTAAGTAATTCATGAATTTATAATAAGCTTGCAACATATTACATATGTTTTGAAACGGATCGATTATTATTATCTCTTATCTCTGTCTTTCGGCATACATTGAATATTTGTCTTATAATGTTTAACTTCCTTCGGTGAGTATTAAATATATTTTAAATCAAGAAAAGATAACAATACTCTTCCAAATCCCTTATTAAAGATTGGACATGTATTTTAAATTTAAAAAAAAAATAACAACATTATTTCAAATCCTTTAATAGCAATAATTTTTAATTCCTAACTAAGAAAAGACAACAATATTCCTTCAAATCCCTCGATAGCAATAATTTTAATGTTTAAAAAGGGTTTGTAAAGATTTATTTTACCCTTCTTCGTTTAGTCAAACTAAAGATAGCATACAAAACCCTGCTTCCCCTCGTATGTTTTACGGGACTTATGGAAAAGATTCAACCCCATCCTCTGTTCAATACCAATAAAAATAATAGTAACCTGACTCATCCTATGTTCATTGCAGTAATGATTATTAGCCATTTTACTAAGTCTATCCTTGAATCCTAGTTTCAAATCAAGCTGTTCTGAGCGATCAGCGGAGTCCAAGCAAGGCAAGCTCTTTCTGTCCAGGAAACTGGGTGAAATGACAATCATCTTGCTAAAGATGGGGCTAAATGAGCGAGCTTATTTACTGGGGATTGCAACGTTATCTATCCCTTCTTTAAAATCTTATCTGGGAGGAAAAATCTTTCTTGCGTCTTGTTGGCAAAAAATTCATGCATGCACGCTAACAAGGTTACAGGTGATGATGATGACGACCAATGAGACGACGCTGCAACGCATGCTTCAATTCAATTCCCTTTCCACTTCTGAAGCCGAATGTTGCCATGGAATCAAAAAAAAAGAAAAAAACTATTCAGTCTTTGTCATGCAAACAAGAGTACAAGACAGGCCCATATCAGTATTATAAGGTGGGCAGGTGGCATTGGCTTCTGACTCGAGAGTCGAGACACCAAGCAGGTAGACTCATCAGTTCCCCCCACAAGATCCATGATAGATTCGGGCAAGTTCATGCGGCCTGCTGTTCTTTTGAGCCACGAGAGGAGAGGTTGAATAAGATGCAACGAATCCATGCTCGTGCGTGTGCTTTTCATCTTATCACTAATATGTGGGGATGCTGGTATGTTGAGATAATTAAATTCATGCTGCACTGCTTATCGTCCCAACTTTGCGTTGGGCAAATTTGATCTTTTTGCTCATCTGATAGCAAGAGGAGATGGGAGGGCCAAGGAATAACAAATGGAGGTGGCATTACTTGTTTCACTGACAAATTATATAATAGATCGGGTAAAGCCCTATTATACCTTTATTCTGATCCTCTCAGCTCCACTCCACTTCTATTTTGCATGAGAAATAGCGGCAGCGATTATTTCAACGAGGCCGTTTGTGGGAATTATGCTAACCTCGGAATAAAGTTGGAGGCTAAGATGTAGATACCACTAGGGGTGTAATTGAGTTGAGACAGCTCGCGAGTAGCTCAAAATCGATTTAAAAAATACTCAAAATCGACTCGTTGCTTATCGAGTCAAGCTCGAACTACTCGAGTATATTATCGAATCAAGTTCGAGTATTAAAATAATCGGTTTGAAAAGCTCACGAGTTTAATCAAACTTACTTAATTTTATTATTTTACCCCTATAATTATACATATTTATAATATTATTCTAATTATATAAAACTCCCTTAAATTTTTAATTAAAAATATATTTTATTTTAATTTAAAAAATATTTTTTGAATTTTTATATAAAAATTTGAGTCGAGTCGAGCTCAAATATATCGAGTATTTCATCGAGCTTGAGTTTAAGCTTTAAATAAGAAACTCGATCGAGCTCAAGAGAGCTCAAGTCGAGTTTCAAGCTTCAAATTTTAGAATCAAGTCGAACTCGAGCTTGGCATTATGTTGACTCGACTCGGCTCGATTACACCCCTAGATACCACAATCATTGCTACCTTGGAATCAACTCTGTCCCCTGTTAGTTTAAATACAAGTTTAGTTTGGTGCCGAATGCAAAGCTCGTTCACAGGCAAAGTCCAAATTATGTAAGCTGATAGTACACAGCATCTACAGAAATATATAGATACATAAGATTGATCCACAGATTTGTCACAATAGATTCAAATAAATGACCTATGGGGACTGAGCGTGCGTTCATGATATGTCAATGTTTTATTCAGAAGTGCATGTAAATGCCAATGTTGAACAAATTCTATATATCCCCCATGATGCAACAGAGAGATAGCCATCATACCTGGCAGGTGCTTGTGAGATTTGCCCTTCCAGAAGATGCTCGGTCTACCAATTGAAATAAAAAGATAAAAGAGGTTCGGGCTCAACCAGACTAGGTTCTGCTTGTATACCAATTGATGATGTAGGCTTGACCTCAAGGAATGATGGCTGTAAAAATCCAGTCTATTTATTCTTTTTCTTCCTCAGTGCTAAAGCACATTTGCTTGCATTCTTACCTGTCCCACATCTCTTATTCCACATCTGTCACTGCAGTTTCTGTGCACCACACCAACAGCAACAATAGAGAATCACAAGTTCTTAAAAGGAGTTGAAAATTTATAAATTTTCTGAGCTTTCGGTGATGGTCCTCAAAAAAATAGAAAAAGGATGTGCACAGCTCTACATCCACATGGAGAGAATTTCCATGTATCAGACCCCCATTATCACTCATGTCACAATGGTGATGATCCCTGAAAATGATAGACAACAAATTCATAAATCGAGTACCATATTATAAAATAGAGGCCACAGGAGGAAAAGGACTGATGTAGAGCTCAAATAGACAGTCCGATGTCCTAAAGCAATCACATATACCTATTTTATTTCTACGCACATTTTAAGGAATTAGTGAACCCAATAACTGGTCTACAAGACCTTCTCTTGATTGGATAATGAGAGAAAAACACTGGAATTAATTTAAAAGAAAGAGCCAGAGCAGATAGCAGCAAAGTTCATTTTTACGTCTGTCAATGTTGACAAAAAAAAAAGGTTCATGCAGAATTCACTAAAGGGATGGGGATATCACAAAAGATCCATTCTTTCATTTTTTTTCACATTGAGATATCTTCCCCGTAATATGATTGGTTTACAAAACAATGTCAATACATAATGGGATGAGAGACATTCTCCTAGAAAACTCTCATTTGCTTTATAGGATAATATTCTTACACCGAAACTAAAATTTTGGAGAACTTTTGCTGGCAAGAACTGCCAAAATCCATTAGCTTTGGGAATCTTCATCGGCTGAAACTTCTTTGGCTCGCATAGTAACTGGATCTGTGCTGCTGCCAACTAAATTTTGTTTCCTTTCTGCCTGCAGTGATCGACACAATGACTCGAGCTTCTCTTTCTGATTCTTCACTCTTTCTAGCTGCTTCTTCATAAGTTCACGCTTTGAAGGTGAAAAGGAAGAGTAAAGTCACTAACATTGTACTTTGTCAAACGGGAGGGGAAAAAATAACTGCATGCGACAGCTGCAAACCTTTGAAAACAAACTAAACTCATGGGGGCCAAAATATAAGACAAATTTCATGGTTTCCTTTAGTAGGGCAAACATACTTCATGCTAAAATGGGTTTAAGAGATTTTGAAAACAAAATAAAATAAAATGCTACTTAAGGCAACAAACCCACTCCCTGAAAACTCTAACTAAAATGGCTGGAAATTGTGATTTATACTTTTTTGTAAAGAAAAAGAAAACAAATGCAACCCAAATTAAATGTGAAGCAAATGTTATCCCTTATGAATATCCTTGGACTAGTAAGCGTTATTTTACACTGGGATTCTCGCTCAGTTTTACCACATCACTCATGTTAGCATTCTAATGCTAAATATGGAGACAGTTAATTGCCAACATAAGCTTCCATATCTAACCAGAATTCACTGTTTCCATAATCTAAAAAAACAGACATGAGAGGTTTGCCAAACTATCAAATTACTTGTCACCCCCCTGAAATTGTGCTCTTGTGCACCTGTCGATACTGAAATCAAGATTCTAACATTTAACGTTTAATTACTCACATTTTTTTTATGTTTATTTTTCCTCACTTTTCAAGATATTCTCTTCGAACAAAAAGGTTAGCCATGGGTACATGTGAGAAAATATTTGATAAGAGGACACAAACGCTTGACAATCAAACTCTGAGAAGCATGGAAGTTCCTGGGTCTTTTGGCAGGGTATCATATGTCCAGTCATAAATATATGAGATAAATCTTGAACCATGTAATCCCCCCATGTACATATTATTTTCTAGAGAATGATCATATTTCATCATTGAGTTCTACACCCTTTTTTTTAACCACTTCTCGATAGACACTTGCTTTGAATATCAGCATTAGCTTTCATATTGTAACTTCATGGGACCAGCTAAAAGGATATATCTATGTATGTATATCATGTAAATAAGATCCAGGTATCGGTCGAGGAAACGCAAACAAATTATGGTTTTTTTTTTGACAAAAAAAAAAAAAGACGAAACCATTGGTAGGTGGGAGCTATCTTAGTACCATGTAAAGAGGTGGAAAACAATCTGCACGTCAGAAAACTACATGGACACATGAAGCATTGCAATTTAAAAGGTAGTATCAGAAACAAGGCAAGGAATATAATTATCTAGGTGGAGCAGGTGCGAAGATGCTCTCTTTGATAGATCAATATATTTATTAAAAATGATGGGAAAATGAAATTTCTGAAATCAATGATAAAGGGCTAGAACTAGGGATGCTTTTTATCCCTATTATAAAAGCTGGGACCACAATAAAATTATTAACGATAAAAAGAATACCATTTGCCATTAGACCGCTTAAGGCCTAAATTTTATAGAATCCAATATGAAAAGATAATCTTTCACCTTTTTTTATTTGCAAATCCTCTTTGATACTAAAGGCATGCTACCAGCAACAAGAACAACAGATATTTCATGTCATTGACTTGGAAATGAGGAAAAAAGCAAATCCCACATAATTTACATGGACCTTTTTTTTTTTTTGCACAGCAAATACCTATTATCTTTGGCTCCTCAATGAGATAGTGCCATCTGAAGGGTTAGAAAAACCAAAAACTAGCAATTAATTTTAGCATGAATGCTCAGCTTACCTCCTCAACAAGCTTCACAATAGCAATATCTGACTTCTCACACTTGCTCTTAAGAAATTCATTTTCCTTCTTAAGTTCCTTTACCATCTTTGCCATCTGGTTAAATTCAAGTGCCAAAGAAACAATTTTAGTTAGCATAGATTAGAGGAGAATGGAGAAGATATACATAAAGTTATAACTTCAAAAAATTTGGGGCCACTACTTTATATAAATATGAAATCCCAGCTCAAAAGCAAAAAATACCTTTTCCATCTCCTGCTTAAATGCTTCAAAGACCTCATTGCTTTTTGTCAAAGCTTCCTGAAGAGACAGTATACATTTAATTTGGTTTTATTCTTGCTTTATCTGTGCACAGAGAAGACAAATTATCTGGAAAGCATGAGAATTAATGATGCAATTGACGATTTTCGATTCTAAACATGTCGTTCCTTGATAGATGATGGTAGGAACTCCAAGACAAAGATACTCAATTAGGCTGGAAGGTGTGTTTTTAAGTTACATCTTGTTAATGAAACTGATTAAGCCCTGGCCTCATCTTTTCTCCATTTTTCCCTTAAAAAAAAGGCTACATGCTTCAACCTGGGTGCCTAGAGTTTCATCCTCCCAGTCAATCAAATTAATGCAGAACAAGTGTCAGCCAGATGTGCTTATGCTTCCACCAATTATTCAGTACCTGCCTTTTTGCTGATTCATCATATTTTATGAACAAAAAATTTGAATTTTTGGCTGGAAAATTGGGCGATGTAAGAAGTCCATGCTCATATTGATGGTGCCACAGAAATAAGAAACCAAATGGATGTGCCTAATAATCAGGTCTTAAGTAAAATGCAGATATGGCTGAGATAGCATCTTCATGTAAACATTTCAAATAAGAAGGTTCAAAATTCTTGTGGAACCATAGACATGACATCTGGCTTGTCCAAAGAACCTTTAGTTCAAAAAATTAGATATGAAAGAGTACCTGAAATTGCTGAAATTTTTCCCCATCAGCTGCAAGCTGTGAACGCAAACTCTTCTCAGTGATCATCAGTTGAGCAACTTGTTCAGCATACAACTGCATCTGGGTTTGTTCTTGAGCAGACACCTCTTGTTGTTTTTGAAATTTCAGATCAACAAGCTGAAGCTCCAGTGTTTTCTGTTTCAACTGCACAATAATTTTTTAAACAGGAAAAAATAGTCAGCCTTATTTCAACGTGTTAAAAATCAGTAACGGTCACAGAAGATCTTACTTGCTGGGCAAACTGTTGTTCAGAGAGAGCATATTGATCAGCAAGTTGTTTTAACTTACTTCTCAGCCTGCAAGAAAATCTCAAAAAACTTAGTGTGGTACAGAAGGAAACATGGGAAATATAATAAAAGCCTAAATGAAGCAATTATGGGGGAACAAGACATTAAAATCCCTTGAAAAGGAATAAGCATCAAAAACAAATTCAAAATGGCAAGAAAATGAAGATAAAAAAGAAACATAAAATATATGATCATGGCAGGTGCAAGGCCTGTTCAAAAAAGAAAGACGTTTGCTGCTAGGAAAAGAATATCTTATATTCTTTATGACTGCACTGGAACTGATACTGCCAAGACATATAGCATTTGAGCAACAATAGAAGAGTGATGAAAGAAAGAAAACAGAGACAGCAAATGGTCTGCATAGCATAAAATGTTATGGAGCTTGAAGTAACATAAAAGTTGACCTTTTTTTAATTCCGAGCTTGGAAAATTATAATATATAAAAATTCTTTTCTTTTAAAAGAAAATCATCATGTTTCCCACCATGAATCTTGGCTAACATCAGTCCTGATATGATTAAAATCTAGCAATTAAAACCACAGACGATGCATCTTGAAATGAGCAAGGACAAGTTAGAAAGGATCTCCAAAGTCACCAATTATTTTGACACAGACATACAGACAACATCGAGCAAAATTTTACATTAGATCAACACAAACATGTCAAATTATAATTCTAATAACACACTTCAATCCGAGGTCTTTCATAATGACATCAAAATTTGTAATTCTTGAATCAGTTCTTTTAGTGGATGTTCAGAAGGCTGTCTTGTTTTGCCATCAAAATGATCAGTTTTCTGTTGGTTTATAGACTTATATGTGATGGGAAACTTCTATTAATTATCTTCAAGTACTGCCCATTTCATAATGGTGATAATAAAACTTTTTTTTAAAAAAAAAAGGAACGACTGTGTGAAGAAAAGAAATTCTTTAAAAACGACCCAAGAATTGTCTATTTTGAAACAAAAAAATTCATGCTTGGCCAAAACAAGATGATGAGATTACTGTACAAAAGCATTAATTTAAGATGTAGAAGAAACGCAATTTTGTTGTTAACTATTCAATATAAAAGTAAATCTTTATCCTTTATAAACATCTTACATCTCATTCTCCCTGAGTTGAGAAAGACATTCATCTTTCTGCTCCTCGAGCTTATTGCTTACATCCTATAACACAAAGCCAAGGCCGCTATTGAAAATTAGTTGCTAGAAATCAGAGGAATAATAAGAAACTCATATACAATACAAATGCAGAGCAAACAATATGAAAAACTTGGAAATGGAAGGCATATGGCAAGGCAAATAGTCAAAATGAAGCTAATGATTTTTCAATCAATAGCTGGAGAAACGTAGTAAAATTTATGTATGGTTTTCATCAAGTAATCTTCCAATAGACAAAGGCAGGCAGAATATTTATTGACAGCATACCAACACCTTGTCAGTCATGTTGCTGAAGTGAAGCAGGTATGTTGAAAGAATGCTGATGTACTAGTAAAAATGATGTGAAATAATAAACCAACAGAAACACAAAAAATGGATAGAATAAATCCAAAACTTGTATCATAAACATGAGAAAAAAATATGATGACCAAAGGGAGTATAGAAAATTGACTCAATTTGATTTTGCATGTGAGCTGGTCGATAATTTGACTGATTAAATAGCATGAACTCCAGCTGCACAAAGGCACAATGATTGGACTAATTGATTATTTGGTCAGGAAAGGCACACACAACATCATCCGCACCTCAGGCAGGCATGCACAGGTTGGGGGGAGGCAGCAACAGCAACAAAATTGAAAGTAAGACACAACAAAACCTTGATTACATGCCTCACCAACAGTCTGGAAGCTAAGTCACTTATTCCAGCGAACCAAACATTCAAGTATCATAAAGAGACAGTTCACTGTCCCCTATAACAAGCAAAGTACTAAAAGTACCTGAAATGTTCTACACCCCAATGTCCTTTTTTTCTCTTGCTTTCCCTTTAATTTTGGGTATCTATATATACATTACAGTTGATGAGGACATCAATTTTGCTTTCCTTTTCCCTTGAAGTGTACAATCACAGATCTAAGCATAAATAAATTTACCAACAAGCATCCTCAACATTCCTTCCACAATGCACAGGACTTGCATAAATAGCCTTGTTGGAATTTATTACAATGTCCCTTTTAGACACTCAATTTTTAATAATAATCTTAACCATTTTTTCGTTGTTATTCTGCCTCTTATCTTGCATGTACACAAACTATTACTCTACAGTTATATGCACAAGATTCCTTACCACCAAGGATGGCCTTGGGAGTTATCACTGAACTAAATACAGAAAACTAGGTCCCCAATTCTGAGTAATGTCCTTCATGAGGAATTAGTATCCCAAAATTAGGCTTTTCTTGCAATGGAAGGCTTTATTGGTTGGACAAAGTAATCATGATGAAATTGCTTTCATACATAGGTATGTTATAATTTTGACTCTTGGAGTCTGAAAAAATAGTGATTGTTTTTTATGTGCCTTAAGTTCCATTCTCCTTCTGCTCTCCTTGTGCTTGTTGGCTTTCAATAAGATGTTGATCCATGAACTTCGAAGGACACTTGCGCCTAGCACTTGATTTTGTGTGAAAATAGTTTAATATGTTTGGACCGTGTGCAAGGGGTATCATGTTGCATAGAGAAATGGGAACCAATTCAGAAGGCAACTCCTTTCCAGGAAACTCTCTTGGGATATGGAGCTGTCAGAGATCCAACAAGCTATATGTCAAAACTATGGAAGAAGTCTCAACCTTCTAATATTGAAGGAAAGACTAGATCTACATGAGGGGTGCGGGAAAGAATTTTGCTGCTAGTGACAAGCTACAGGACCAATATCTTGATTCAGGGTCTCGGAGAAGATAAGTTATAGACAAAGAAAATGATGATCAGTTTCTGAATGCAGACCATATCCCTTCCAATATATTGGTCCTAAAGATCCACTTTTCTCCTTTACCATTTTGCTGTTCTTCTTTGATCTACCATACCACCTAGACAAAGGGTAACTTACTGAACTACTACATTTTGTTGATACAAAAACATTTCGTTAAAACAGAAGAGAAAAAGATGAGAAGAGAAATAAAACACGTAGCCGTTTAGCTATTTTACATCAATAGCGTCATATTGTTTAGACACTGTAAATATGGTAGTGGTGTGCTTATGATATATTTTTGAATACCAAAAGTCACCATTTTAATATCAATATTTTTATTATGGAGTTTGTTTGCAGTAACTATTAGTTTCCGTTTTCAAAACAGTCCCCTCAGAAAGATTCATGTTAGAGACCATATTTATGCAGCCTGTATTTTGTAATGAAATAAGCATAAACTACATGCTTATGAGTATTGTATAATATGATCATACCTTGATTGCATCGTTAAACTTTTTAGACAAGTCTAGTCTCATATTCTGTCCTTCAGTTGATACTCTTTGGCATTCATTCTGCATCAAAGTATGTCAAGTATAAACATAGTTGAAAAGCATATAAAAAGATGCCATTATAATGTGACCATCTTTGAATTGGTGAATGTACCATGAGCATCTTATTCTGACGCTGCAGCTCTCTACAAAGTGACTCAAGCCTTTCTCGAATAGCAACAGCTTCAAGATGTAAGTAAATTGAACACAAGAAATCAGATATAACTTCATTAAAAAAAATGTTTTCAGGAGATAGAGGGCTTTGTTGCTTATTCAAGGAGCTTTTCTACTGAAAATAACTAAATGCATGGAGTGAATAAATATCAGAGAACAGGCAGATAAACATGGGAGCAACAAGAAACTTAAGTTTGGTGTTCTTTAGGATTCAACTTTCACAGAGCACCAATACCTTCAGATTGTATGATGGGGAATTCTGATCCTAACTGTGGTCATGATAAAGCCCACCGAAATGATATCTTAAAGACCATAAAGATATTCAAAAAGATATTTTTTTACAAAAGAGAATAACCAAAAAGGATTATAAGCTGATGATTTAGCAAGCATTTAAATAAGGAGCCAAGGCTTATTATTATAAATGCAATTTATATTTCATGAAAGGTGGGTCACACCACCAGTGGGACAGAACATGGACTATTGTCATAGTAAATGTTTTTGCTTTGTGATGAGCCATGTTGTATTTCATATTTCAAAAGTTAATAAAGTGATTTTTTAATACTTGCCTGCATCTCTTTCAGCTATAACTTTTTGATAATTCAAAGTAAATTCCAAAAGCTCTTTTTCTGACAATGTGCTTCGTTTTACAGCTTTACGTTTTGCTTCAGTATTTTCCTGAAAAGACCATGAGGTAAAAAGTGCTGTTACCCTGCAATTCAACTGCTGAATGTGTTTGAAAAATAACAAGCTAAAATATCAAAAGCAGATATCCAATTTTCTATGTCATGAACCCAGAAACAAAAGAAACAAAGTGATTTGTTGCTTTGACATAACAAATTGATCTGTGTAATTCTTGTGTCCTTCTGGGGAAGAAAAAAATCTAGGAGAAAAAGAAGATAATATATAACGACATTAGCCTATAGTGCAAGTGATGAAATAGACCAAAAAACTCCTAGAAGAAAACAGGAAAGCCAAAATACCTAGGCAACACAGAGGCAAGCAAAGGCAACAACCAGCATCCTGAAACAAGGTGATAAGGGAAATGCACCCTTCCAGGGACGGTGGAGTTGATACAAAGTTACAATTGCTACAGTCAATATTGCAAGCATATTGCATTTTATCATCGAGGTGATCATCATTAAAAGTCATTCAGGTGTCATAGAACCAGCGCTCAAGCAAACCTATAGATGATGATTTCATTAAATTGTCCATGTTATCAATCGTAACTATAAGAAGAAACAGGGTAAAGATAAGTTGGTGCATGACAATTTCCAAGTAATTTTTATTCCCTCAGCATTATCGAAATGACTTAAGCATAACACATCAAGAGAAGTACAGCATCAGTGATCACCTTTTGATGTTTTAAACTATCAGTATGTTCTACAGAGGATCTACTATTCTTATTGGTCATGTGCAACTCCAAGCACCCTTTAGCATCTGCAAAGATCACGGAAAAGAGAACATAACAATCAATATAGATGACAGTTCAATGCAAGTTAATCAGTAACTAAGATTTGCTGGCTTTTTTCAACACTTAAAGTCTAGAAATTTATAGTGCACTACGTTCCACTGGGTAGTGCTCGAAATAAGAAATATTCACATATTTCATGCAGCAATTAATGCAAGTCTTTGGTATTTATTTTTGACAGAGAACCACAACGACTCATATAACAGTCCAATATTTTTTTCTTTCTCTTTTTGGCTAAAACTGATGTCTCCATGAAGTACCTTCTCAAAAAGCTTGCCTAAAATTAGTTCACACATCCATAATTTACCGTATTTATAATGATTCTACATAAAAAAAACATTTATTCATGCAACCCTGCAAGTCTTTTATAGGAGTACTTCACTTAGCTATTGTTGACACACATTTAAATTAGCCATTGTTGACACACATTTAAATTTCCTGTTACCTGCGTCCCCATTTTCAGTCAGATTTTTTTCTTTTTTAAAAAAAACTTAAATTTGCTAGCACTTCCTCAAAACATATAAGAATAGCATAAGCTAGCCTTGTTAAAATGATATGCATGCTATCCGTCTTAGCCAGTAACCTGCTTAAATAAGTGCCCATATTTATTATCTTAATATGGAACAACCAGTATTTATCAGATTCAAACATTGATGAAAGACAAGATCCATCATGCGGATTAATCCTTCAGTCCATGCAATTGTTTTTTTTTTTTTGGCTCAATTATCTTTTCTCTTTTCCCTACTTATCCCAACACACACACACAGAGTTGGACTTGGCTTCATTTAAATGTAGCCAAATCCAAAATTCCATCACCTTTTCAACCCTTGAATCCACATGCAGCTCAAAACCATCATACATTTTTCACTTTTTTCATCTTTGGAATCCATGAACTGTGGGATCCAAGGATGGGTTAGGTAACCGGATCTAGGCTTGGCTACATTCAGATGTAGTCAATTTTATCTCTAAAAGATAGCATCTTTAACTTTTCTTATTATTTTCTGTATCATCTAAATGGATCCAGCTTGCTAAGATCCCTTCAAATTTAGACTGCCACCAAATCCCTCTAATAAAAGATTTATAAAATAATTCTCTGAATTCCCTGCAGACTTCCACCACCTTCTCAAACATACCGCAACAAGCCACCAGCTCTTGAAACTATTACCTCTCTCTTCTTAGGCTTCGTTTTCCTTTGAAAATGAAAAAAAGATAAAAATCAATATTTCTACATCCCTTACCTCATTTGACGTTAGTTTTACCCTTTTCTTATTAAATTCCTATTACCTTATTAAGCATTCCTTTAGCATCCTTTAAAAAGCTGGCAACTTTCTCCCGTCAATGAGGGGTTCACAAATGCAAATTATGAAATCAAATAATCTCAAATCAGGAGGGGATAAAAAAGATGTGGCTTTCGTTTTCAAAGAAATTCTCAGGTATAGAAAGGTTTCAATAACCAATCTCAGCGTCCGTTTGTTCTCCACTAGAAAGAATCATGGATACACGTTTTTTTACATCGTTTCAAGACGAGGCCAAAAAGCCTGATGTTAGAACCCTAAAAGAGAGAAATGATGGCCTAATTCTTCCGGTAGGTTGGCTAGTCAAGAAAAAAAGGGAAAAAACAAATGCAAGGAAAAAATGAAAACCTTTTTCAGAAGACTGGCAGTCCCCTCGGGTATCTTCTGGAGACGAGGCCACCGGGATCTCGTTCCTCTCCTTCGACTTCTCCGAGGGATCATTGCCGGGTTTAGGCATCGAGATCCTATCTTCCATGTCTTCTTGTGGCAAGAAATCGGTGGAAGTTGTCAGCTTTCCTAGCCCATCCGCTACGCTCTCGGGATCCAGGGCTTCGTCTGCGCCGGAGAGCGACGATCTGTCTCCCGGCTCACCGGAGGGACCCAGATCGCGCAACTCGTCCTTGGAATCGGGCGCCGCCGCCAGAGGCTCGGCGGAGCTCTCGACGAAGCCGTCGGGCAACGAATCCGCTTCCGGGAGTCGATTCGCAGGCGAGCTCTCCATCTCCGCGAGCGGTGGAAGAGAAATTTCTGGTGGTGGGGGAGGACGGTGGATTTGGGGAAGTGAGGGCAGTGGAAGGGTTTTGGAGGCTAACGAGGCCGCATGTGAGATCCCGTTTAAATCAAGTCGGCGTTTCTTACAAAGCGGTTGCCGATTCCGGTTTAAAAAAAAAGAGTGAGAAAGAGGATGTATTGTGGGATTCTTTTAATAATGTTTTTTAAAGTAATTTTCCATTGCTTTTCAAACTCCATACAGAGTTTTTGTCATGCCGGTGGCCGCGTGGGCAACACGGGGTTGGGAGTTGCGACGGTGACGGGGCGAATCGTCTAACGCTATGTTTGTTCATCTTAAACCATTACTGCAGGTCCAAAGGACAGGCTTTCAGGCAAAATAAACGCGGGCAGTATGTAAGATTGATTTTGTGCATTAAATATCGG
>UESW01005085.1:0-19366 GCA_900491605.1 Calamus simplicifolius | reverse complement strand
TCGAAATGACTGTATGGTCAATGAATCATATATCGCCTCATCGAAATCAACCATAACTTGGGATTTGCCGTGCAAATGTGGCCAATCTTTTCCGGTATCTTCTTCAATATATGCCAAAGACAAAATCGATGTCGTGTGTTAGGAAAAACTTCTTTGACAGCAGCCTCGATTGCCTTATCTTGGTCAGTAATCATGGCAATAGGTGCTTGACCACCATTTGCATCCAGCCAAGTCTGAAAAACCCATTTATATGTCTCAGTACTCTCATCAGACAACAATGCGCATCCAAGCAAGGTGGACTGTCCATGATGGTTGACCCCAACGAATGGACAAAAAGGCATTTGATATCTGTTTGTCAAGTAAGTTGAGTCAAAGCTTAGAACATCACCGAAGTATGTGCATGCCAATCTTGACCTTGGATGAATCCAGAAGACAGACCTCAGATGACCATTATCATTGAGGTCTAAGGATAGAAGAAATTGGGATTTCTGAGTTGCATTTCGGCGAAATGAATTACCATCGACTGAGCATCTCCTTCTTTCAGCTTAGACTGACGTTCGCGACAAATGAAGTTACGAGCATCCTTCTCGGTGAAATCCAATTGTCCTCTGCCCCCTTTTCTCCTTGCTATGGCAGAGTATATCTGAGTCGTCGGAACATTCACGGCATGTAAATTGCTGATCTCTGCCTTCTCTGGTGTGCTGATCCTCCTATGCGACCGTAGATAACCAGTTGATGTTATGGACAGCCCATGGTTATGTTCTAGAGAAACCTCATCCAAAATCCACTTACCACTTGTAGCATTCAGTCTTGCTTTTATGGATGCCATACAACCAACTTTCCCAGTATCCCTATGATTCATACTCTTCTCTGATTTTCTGGATTTTCCTTGCCTCCAACACGCCAGGTGCTTGAAGCAAAGTTGTTTTTTGTTGTTGGCCCTGCTACACACTGTTGTGATTCCAAAGCCAACTCGTTTCGCGTATCCATTGTAGAACGTATATACATCATCTGCTGAATTGAATTCCATCCCAGTTTGAGGAACTACAATATCATCCACTGCATTTGGAGCGACGGGTGAAGCTGCACGGCCGGGAGTGTTATCTTCTTCTTTCCGATCTACATTTTCAGCATCAACTGTGAAATATAAGCACGCATTCATGAACAGCTACTCCTAGACAAGTTGAAATCTACTGACACCCTAGTTCGAAATTCATGACACCCTAGCTTTTCTGCCACGGAACATCCGCCAGTTGAAATCTAGCTCTGACACCCTAGACCACTGACACCCTAGTTCGAAGTCGGCCGTTAGTCCTACGCGACACCCCAGACGAAATCCCACGACACCCTAGCTTTAGGGCGACGACACCCGTCTTATAAATGTGCACATAGAGAGAACCCGGCGACACCCTAATTGAATTCGGCAGAAAATCAATCGCGACACCCCTGTTGAAATCTCACGACACCCTAGACGAGACGACACCCTAGACGACAAGTTTCGGCCGGTCCTTCGCGACACCCCAGACGAAATCGACACCCTAGCTTTAGGGCGACGACACCCGTCTTATAAATGTGCACCCCCGACACCCATTCGGTCGCGACACCCCTGTTAGCTCTCCTTCACGACACCCTTCCCGAGACACTCCAGACGAAATCCCACGACACCCTAGCTTTAGGGCGACGACACCCCAGTTGAAAATTGACGACACCCAAATGATCACGGCGGCGAGAAGGCCCGCGACAACCAAGTTACTAAAATTTAATTTTATTTATAAAAAAAAAATTTTACATTAGCCCTCACTGGGGCTTCTCTCTTTCGGTCGCTGCGTCCTCGATCTGGCGATGGAGGGACGCTACTTTCCCCTCCAGGTGGCTATTGGCCCGACGCAGGACCTCTATCTCTTTTGTTGAAACCTCCTGGTATTCCTCGAGCGCCAGCCTGAGTTCCTCGATGATAGCGTGCGACTCAGCATAAACCATCGAGTCGATGGTGACGGTTGGGCGTCGGCTGCCAGTAGATCTTACCTCGCCTCTGGAAGCCATCTTGTGGTCAGTTCAAGCTGGAAAGGTGAGTAACGATGGCATTCCCCCATCCTTATTTAAGGTTCCCCTGGCGGGTGTTTCGATTGCCATGCGCCACCATCTCAGTGGTTGTTCACAGGAATCGAATCGGTGCGCCACCACGCCCCGCCCTCCACGTTGAGTTTCGAGGGATCGGGAACAGAACAGTTTCGGGAAGCAAACAGTCTTAAGTTTAACGTCGTCCCAAGAGAAAATTTACGACACCCAAGGATGATTTGGATTTCGGCCAAACCTCCTTCGCGACACCCCAATTGAAAGCTCACGACACCCTCGCTTTAAGGCGACGACACCCGTGCGTCGAACTGATCACAGGGAGAACCCCCGAGACATCCCAGGGATTAGTTGGATTTCGGCCGAAACTCCTTCGCGACACCCATGTTGAAAGCTCACGACACCCTAGCTTCAAGGCGACGACACCCGTGCGTCGAACTGATCACAGAGAGAACCCCGCGACACCCCTTCTCGAATTCGGCCGAAACTCCCTCGTGACACCACAGTTGTAAACTCACGACACCCTAGCTTTATGGCGACGACACCCGTGGGTTCACTGTTAATGCATGGGTGTCGTCCCCTTAAAGCTAGGGTGTCGTGAGTTTACAACTGGGGTGTCACGAGGGAGTTTCGGCCGAATTCGAGAAGGGGTGTCTCGGGGGTTCTCCCTGTGATCAGTTCGACGCACGGGTGTCGTCGCCTTAAAGCGAGGGTGTCGTGAGCTTTCAAGTGGGGTGTCGCGAAGGAGTTTCGGCCGAAATCCAAATCATCCTTGGTGTCGTGAATTTTCTCTTGGGACGACGTTAAACTTAAGACTGTTTGCTTCCCGAAACTGTTCTGTTCCCGATCCCTCGAAACTCAACGTGGAGGGCGGGGCGTGGTGGCGCACCGATTCGATTCCTGTGAACAACCACTGAGATGGTGGCGCATGGCAATCGAAACACCCGCCAGGGGAACCTTAAATAAGGATGGGGGAATGCCATCGTTACTCACCTTTCCATCTTGAACTGACCACAAGATGGCTTCCAGAGGCGAGGTAAGATCTACTGGCAGCCATGGCAGGCCCCCAACCGTCACCATCGACGCAGTGGTTTATGCTGAGTCGCTCTCAAGCAGCGAGCGACTCATCAAGACGGCCGAGAAATACCTGGCCGTTACAACAAAAGAGATAGAGGTCCTGCGTCGGGCCAATAGCCACCTGGAGAGGAAAGTAGCGTCCCTCCAGCATCACATCGCCGGCGCAGCGACTGAAGGAGATAAGCCCCAGTAAGGGCTAATGTATTTTTTTTATAAATAAAATTAAATTTTAGTAACTTGGTTGTCGCGGGCCTTCTCGCCGCCGTGATCAGTTGGGTGTCGTCAATTTTCAACTGGGGTGTCGTCGCCCTAAAGCTAGGGTGTCGTGGGATTTCGTCTGGGGTGTCGCGAAGGACTAACGGCCGACTTCGAACTAGGGTGTCGCGGGGATTATCTCCGTGGTCTCTTGTTCAATCACGGGTGTCGTCTCGTTAGAGCTAGGGTGTCGTGAGATTTCAACAGGGTGTCGCGATTGATTAACGGCAGAATTCAATTAGGGTGTCGCCGGTTCTGTCTATGTGGGGTCATGTTAAAGAACGGGTGTCTCGTTAGAGCTAGGGTGTCGTGGGATTTCAACTGGGGTGTCGCGATTGATTTTCTGCCGAATTCAATTAGGGTGTCGCCGAGTTCTCTCTATGTGGTCTTGTTAAAGAACGGGTGTCGTCTCGTTAGAGCTAGGGTGTCGTGGGATTTCAACTAGGGTGTCGCGAAGGATTAACGGCAGAATTCGAAGTAGGGTGTCGCCGGGTTCTGTCTATGTGGGGTCATGTTAAAGAACGGGTGTCGTCTCGTTAGAGCTAGGGTGTCGTGGGATTTCAACTGGGGTGTCGCGATTGATTTTCTGCCGAATTCAATTAGGGTGTCGCCGAGTTCTCTCTATGTGGTCTTGTTAAAGAACGGGTGTCGTCTCGTTAGAGCTAGGGTGTCGTGGGATTTCAACTAGGGTGTCGCGAAGGATTAACGACGAATTCGAAGTAGGGTGTCGCCGGTTTCTGTCTATGTGGGGTCATGTTAAAGAACGGGTGTCGTCTCGTTAGAGCTAGGGTGTCGTGGGATTTCAACTGGGGTGTCGCGATTGATTTTCTGCCGAATTCAATTAGGGTGTCGCCGGTTCTGTCTATGTGGTCATGTTAAAGAACGGGTGTCGTCTCGTTAGAGCTAGGGTGTCGTGGGATTTCAACTAGGGTGTCGCGAAGGATTAACGGCCGAATTCGAAGTAGGGTGTCGCCGGTTTCTGTCTATGTGGGGTCATGTTAAAGAACGGGTGTCGTCTCGTTAGAGCTAGGGTGTCGTGGGATTTCAACTGGGGTGTCGCGATTGATTTTCTGCCGAATTCAATTAGGGTGTCGCCGGTTGTCTATGTGGTCATGTTAAAGAACGGGTGTCGTCTCGTTAGAGCTAGGGTGTCGTGGGATTTCAACTAGGGTGTCGCGAAGGATTAACGGCAGAATTCGAAGTAGGTTTTACACACCTGGCCGAGTTCAGAGAGAGAAGCGAACGTCTGCGTGAGGTTTTGGCAAGGAAAATATCATTGGATTAACTTTTGTATTTGAAGCCTCCAGTAGACTCCAGTAGCCAGGTTTTTCAAAGCTGAAATATTTACAAAACAGTTATGACTCTCAGAGTGTCATAACTGTTTCGTTCTAAGGTAGTTACCCGCGCATTAAACGCATTTAACTATAACCAGAAAAAAACCTTTGTGCGGCGGATGTAAAAAGAAGTGGGAAGAAATAGTTTTTAATAAAGACGTGGAATAAAGAGTTCTTACTTGCTGCGGATGACATTTCCTCCAGAAGTTTTTAGACTACTGACTCCAGTATCAAGGTTTTCCAGTCCAGTAGCTGAAGTATTTTCAGCCTCTAAGCTGGAAGAAACAGAGTTCTTCTTCTTGCACAGTTGCCATAAAACGTAAAATGGCGCCATGAAGGAGCGAAAGGGCATTTTCGTCCGCATGAAAATTTTAAAAAAAAGCGAACAGCAATAAATGTCCGTCACGTTCAGAACGTTACGTCAAAGCCCAGGCATGCCGCCTGTCATGTCATCCACGTCGGATCCACGTGGACCAATAGGAAGACGCGGTGCAGCCCACGTCAGCGTTGCTGCACCGGGGCCGGTGTACAAAGTGTTTTCCATGCTGAGATTGCCATGGCGGCGGCGATGATCAATTGGCCAAGGCCGATGCACTGGAGGGCCGTGGGGCTGTGGCCGGTGAGGCGGTGCTGTTGGGCCCATGGCCTACTTATTCAGCCCATTAAGATAAAAGAAAGCGCTATTTCTTTTTTACTTCTCTTTCTTTTATAAAAGGAGTAGCCGTCTTTTTTTTTTGAGTTTTTCTTTTTTTTAAGGAGTAGCCGTCTGAAAAAAATAGGAGAAGCATGTAGCAGGTATTTCTTTTTTTCTAGGAGCATGGATTGCTAGGGGAAGAGAAGGAAGGGCTGCTGCTTGGTGCTTAACTACGTGGGAGGACTTTCACTCCAGGAATCACGTGAAGGTGCTGCAGAAGAAAAACAAGAGAAGAAGAAGAAGAGAAGGGAAGAAAATAAGGAGGTAACGCAGGAGACCGTATTTTTCGGTGACATAATCCTTATATCCCTATTATTCTCTTGTGATTGTTTCTCAAGTTCTGGCAAGGGACTTTGAGACTTGGATATTTATTATTTTATAGTGGATCTTCTTCTCTGGCTTGTCCGTGATTTTTTTTTTCCTTTATCTTGAAGGAATTTTTCATGTAAATCTTGGTGTTTCTGTGATTGTGTGGTTTGCGCATTTTTATTTATTATTCCGCTGCGTATTACGGTCTGCTAGTATTTGCTCGTACATAAATTTTTTTTCATCAACGTTACAGTAGGAAAAGAAGGCGATCGAGGAAGGAGATGAAGAGGACGGTAACGACGACGGCGGAGACGAGCACGGAGCCCGCGGGGATGGAGAAGCGGCTGGGGTGTGAGGGCCTGGAGGACAGTGAGGCTGTCTGAATGGTGTCGGAGATGCTGACGAGGATGCCAGAGGACCAAATTGGGAGGATTTGGATCAAGGCCTTGAGGTCTTCGACTTGTTGGACGGTGCACAGGCGCCAAGGCTTGGCGATGGAGCCATCTGGGCGAGTGTCGCCTTGGGTGATCAAAGCAGCGCGGTTTAAGAAGCTGCCAGCATTCAGACACGTTCCTATGAGTAAATGAAGTGCGAAAGGATGTTCACTGGACAAAGGTCCGATTGACCCTTGTGCAAGATCTGGCCAACAACCTCAGCCGCAAAGGATGAAATGCAAAGGCAGGGCACGATCTCTTCACTCCCATCTCTCTCTTTTCGGCGACCACCGTTTCATTGCCGAAATGGGATAAGCCCATATTCATGTCCTAACATCGCCGTTTCGTTGCCGAAATGGGATCTAGCCGTCTACAAGAAGAAAATATAGGCACTGTTTCTTTCATGAAAGAGAGCTTTCATGAAACAAAGCCTCCAAACCAAATATTAAACATGTCAGACCCATCAAAGCTTAACTCTAAATTCTACCCAAATAATTCCTGAATCCAAGAAGAGGGAAAAGAGGGTTTTAGAGGTCTATTAACTCACGGGTTCATTGCTAGAGGAGAGAGAAGCTCACTGGCTAAACCAACCAACTCTTTGTTTCCCTGGAACAGAGATGCCAAGAAATCCAAAATAAACTACGATCAACCCACTTGATTTAATCAAGGTAATCATTTCTGGCCTCCAGAGGTAGCTGAGGAATTTGAGGGCTGAGAATGAGTCCCTGTTCTAAAGAAAGATTACCTAGAACACAGGAGGCCCAAAGATTTTGTTGATGCTTTCATCCCGATTCCAAGAAGGATAGGGAAAGGGAAGTCATCCATGCGTTCTTCTCTTTGAGAGAGAGAGAGAGAGCACACGCGAGAAGGATCAAAAAAAATTGATATTTGCCGCCTCGTGTAAAAATTTTTTTTGGCGCTTTCGTCTAAAATGAAACGAGAAATAAAAATAAGATGCCGACGCTTAAAAGCATCGGAATCTTACATTAGAAAATTAGACTGTATCCCATAGAAAAATACGTCGGCATCAGATAAATATCATGCCAACGCTTTTAAGCGTCGTTAAATTTTTTTTTTCCTCCAATGCGCTTTAAAAGCATCGGCAATCTGTGAACACTCCCGATGCTCTACCATAGCATTGGAAAAATAGAGTTGCTACATCAGTATTTTGTTGTATTGATTGCACAGTCGTCATGAGCGCTTTTCAGTGTGATGGAGTGGTTTAAATCCCTATTGATTGGGTATTGGGTCCATACATCCTTGATGTTGTCCCTTTGGTCGCAAGGTAAAGAATTAAGTTTTGGAAATGAGGTATAAAAAATGATATGTTCAAAGCTTCGGGTAGAGAAAGGAAGAAAAAAAAAAAAACAATACTGGCCTAATGTCTATGAGATCAAAAATGATTATCTATGTCTTTGTCTTTATTCCGTCTGGACCAAACTTAAGTAAGTGTAAATACAGCCATAGTTAGAAGATCATAATGTAACCTCAATATTGCACTTTCTTTCCTTATGGCCAATGTTAAATCCACTAGACTCCAAGAAAGGAAAAATATAGAAACCTAATTTTATGGACTCATTGCAAGCAAGATAAGCTGCTTAGAGCATATGCTCTTAATAGATATGTTAGGATGGGATGCAAAATAAAAATTTACACAACCAGAATATGCAAAATAAAAATTTACATAATCAGAATAAAAGAAAGTCCTATAACTTTGATAAGGTTGAAGTTGTTCATGTACCTTTTTTGATTTTTTAATTGTTTTCTATAAAGTGTTATAAGCCTTGATCTCTTTGATAAAGTGAAAGTTAGGATTTTCTTGCTTTCTAATAAAAAATTTATTTTGGATAACTCTACGAGGAAGGCTCCTACTAGGTCAAATATACCCCTAATAGTTATGGTCATATGACCATGGAAAAAAATAAAGATATTGTATGACTTACACTGGAAGAACAAAGTTGTACCTAAAAGCTACTCATTATGAGGATGATATCCTTACTAAGTTTCAGTATATTTAAAATGCTAGTATCTCTCTATATGTGACAGAAATGAGGTTTTAGTTTGCCTATCCATTCTATGAAGTTGGAGTCGGATGATGGCCAAAACCCTAATTAGGGTTTTCTTGAATTAGAAGCTAAGGTCTAAGGACTCACAAAGAAGTAGTTTTTCATTCCTAACTAAGGAAATCTATTCAAGAACTTCAAAACTTGGGGGAACATAATGTAAAGTTCTAGGAAAAGGTATATAAGGGTTTAGGAATCAAAGATTTGACTATGGAAAGATAGCTTAAGTATATTTATCTTGGCTACCACATCTTCATAGAGATAGGACCTAAGGTTAATCGTACTCCATCCAAAACGAGAAGTTTTCTATGATTTGAGGAAGAAAAGACCATGTCCACTGAAAAGAAAGAAAGTGAGGGCTTGAGAGAAAGAAAATGGTAAAGAAGGCACAAAGGAAAAGAGTGAATCGGGTTTAAATAGCGGCAATCCTCATCTACTATAATGATAAGCACCTAGGGATCGATGCCAAAATGGCTAAATAAATGATAAGATTTTAAAAAAGACTATTAAATGGTGGCCACGAGGGAAGCCTGGCAAAAAAAATTTGATGAGACCAGTAAACGAGGAACTAATAGACATAGCCATCCAGGATGTTACAATATGATTCATTACATCCCTTTCTGAAAAATAAAGTAATAGCCTGACATGACTAAATAAATATCCCTTAAACCCTACAGAATTTAAAGGACACATTGGGGCAACTGTTATTATAACATTTGGGCCTCTTGAAAATGAAAAAATAGTATTAAAGATGGAACTGTGGGCAACTTTCGATCGAACCTAAATATTATGGTTGCCTTCGGTAAGCAATTTTTGGTTAAGGTGGTTGAAGCCATTGCTCTCGGTTATCCATCCCATGGCTTCAAAGTTATTATGCCTGGAGGCCTTGTTGTCAAGCCTGGAGGATGCGATCTGGAGAGTGAAAGCAAGACCAAAAAGAGGAGCTGAAGAAAAGTCGCTCTGCCTTTTTTTACTTGTTTGCACTACCTTGGCAAGGCCACCACCATGGTCAACATACCTAGGAGATGTAATCTACGACTGGTTTTCTTATTCGAAGATATTATAATTTTGTTCCGATTTTGTATGGTTGTCTCACCGAGGCAGAGGAGCTTTAGGTTGTTTAACGGAAATAAGAGGGTTCATTTAGGTAACCATAGTGGTGCAATACGCAATACTGAGGTGATGATTGAGTCCTCTTCTTATCCCTTCTTCTTCTTCTTCTTCTTCTTCTTTCTTTTTTTTTTTTTTTTTTTTTTTTTTTTTTTTTTTTTTTTGAAAACAAACCGGCGATCACACAAGTCGAGCGTGAGTCAGCCTAGTTAGATCAGAATACAAAATTTACTGCAAAGGAGCAAGACAGGGGTCACCCGGTGTCCTCTTCTTATCTTGATTGGCTACGATAGTGGTCAAGATGATAAACATAAAAAAAAAGACCTCGTGTCTTTATCTCCTGCCTGAGTTCGAAGTGGTTCAAATTCATTGTTATCACAGGTTTGAGCCGAAAAAGGGCCCAAACTAAGTCGGACCTCCTGCATTCCTAATCGATCTAGCTTTTGAGCCTAGAAATCATAACGTGAACCAAGCCTTCAGGATGACAAGCAGGACCGGCCAGCATGCTCATGCTAACCATGCAATAAATCATAAACTTTCTTACATAAATCAAGGGTCAAATTGTCCTATCTTATATTTATTTGCTAGAATTATATATTTAAAAATTTAATTTACCTTAAAAACCACATAACCTCTCTCTCAACAGTAAAATTAACACATTTTATTTTTTTCTTGAAATTCAGATACAATTGCAAGGGTGACACTCTATTCTAGTCTTCAAAGGACGAGAGCTAAAAATTTAAATAAAATCCACTCTATAATACAACGAAATAAATCATAAAATATAAATATTTAAGAGGTTTCAACTTTCAACATACAAGAAAGCCATCATATAGCTGGACTAATTCCTCTCTTTATCTCAATAATTTTCTAGGAACACCAAGAATTAGGCCAACTCGATGACCTTTTGCTCACAATGTGAGCTCATATCATCACTTCAATCCCCGTTTTCCCTTTGAATCCTACTAACACATTCTCGGTCGAGTTAATGGTAATGATCCGAGCCCACAAACCTACGAACCCATTTCATGATATGAAAGTAAGACGGACAAGGTCCACATTAACTTAGGCCACCACGGTCTAAAAAGGATCCAATTGGTACTTGTCCATCTTACTTAACTAGTTATAAACCATTCAACCCTTCTTTAATTACTTGATATGAAATTAATTGGAAGGACAACATAATCTTACCTCCTTAAAGAGGCGATGTCCTAGTTGCTCGTTGCTAGAGGCACATGATCGTAACGTCGCTAGAGGCACATGATCGTATCCACCAGGCAAACAGAATTCTAGATGTGCATTTCCTATGGACTCAAGAGGTGGCTTCCATCAATGTAGCATACTTTGTCCTGTGTGGACTCTAGAGATGCTCCCCCCACAAGCTCAAAAGATGGCTTCCATCAATGTAGCATACTTTGCCCTATGCGGCACTTAGCTCCTGCACTTCCGGCTGGTGCATGGCTCTGATATCGGCCATAAACCCACGAACTCATTTCGTGATATGAAAGTAAGACGGATAAGGTTCATACCAACTTGAGTCATCACAATCCAAAAGGATCCAATTGGTACTTGTCTATCTTACTTAACTGGTTATAAACCATTCGACCCTTCCTTAATTACCTGATATGGGACTAATTGGGAGGGGCATCACATTAACTTGGTTCGATTGACTTTTTGAAAGGCAAGAGCTGCACTGCATTGAGTGATTGATGTGCATCATGTGCGCGCAAGTATGCCAAAGCAGAAAAGAATGATTTTACCTCTAGCATGCGCGCATACGCAACGTGCACCAATCATTAAGGTTGGTGCATATTTACTACACCGCCTCTGGTGCAGCAAGACTTTTCCTTTAGAAAGACTCATCATAGATTCATAGCGCAAAGACTACGCTGGGCTCTCATTTCATCTAGGCTTAGCGAAGTGGCATTAGGAAGAGTTTTGACCGATGATCAGCTCTTTACTCAAGTTTTTAAATCTCATAAGTTGTCGTTCATGTTCTTTTACATTATTAAAATATGAGAAGGTAAAATAATTTAAGGAATTATATATATATATTGGCAAGACAAATTTGGGTGCTATCTTCACCAGGTTGTGGAATAGCCATGGTTGTTGAACAGTTTTACTAGCCTATCCATCTTATTTCTTCTTACAAAGGAAACCATCATGTACAATAAAGTCCATTACTACTAAAAGAGAAATGGCAGTCGCAAAGGACTATTGTTTTTTTTCCTGCTAGGATTAATGGGAATTTTTGAAAACTTGCTCATCTTTAGTCAGCCTAGTTGGCCATGCTCATTCTTTTTCCCTTTTTGCTTTGAATGGACCATGGTAACTACGACCTTTTACAGACACCTAACTATTTCAGCAAATTAATCTTCATATATGGCCAAGAGCACACAATTCTGGTCTAAACAAAGAAACGCAAAACAAAGCCGACTATATTGGATCATAAACCAAGCATTCTCAAGAAGAACTAAGCATGCAGTCTCTATAGCTTCTTCCATGATAATTTTTGGGAAGAAATTCTTCTAGGGTGATGTTTAATCTAAAAAATATCTAGACAAATAACCATATTGGTCAAGCTCCATTAAAATCTTGGAGCACCAAACCAAAGCACAGATGATATAAGAACCAAAGAACAGGGTCAGCAATCAGATGATAGATACGTGACGAGAGATTTACAAGAAGGAATCAACAAAGCATCTGGCTTTGAACACTATGGAGTTCTTCGTTTCATGTGCACGCAACAAAAGAATCAGCAACGATATACCTAGCTACATGAAAGAAAGTGAACTTTCTTAGTAATAATTTCGTTCTTTCGTGCATTATGTAACTTTTTTATGCATGATCAAGTAGTGTGCAATGCATACACTTTTGCATCGTATGCGGTGTAAGAAGGCTTTTTCTCGCTATCCCCTTTGGAATTGCAACCGTTCGGCAATCTTAGATTTTTTGGATCCCCTCAGTCCGCCACTGGGCTACGCTGGATTTTATCGGGTCGGACCATCTTGGAGTTGGGTTTACAATTTCTGATGGAAAAAGACATACGGTGTAAGAAGGCTTTTCTCGCTATCCCCCTTGGAATCGCAACCATTCGGCAATCTCGGATTTTCTAGATCCCCAGACGCCTTGTTCAATCCGCCACTGGGCTGCGCTGGGTTTTGTCGAGCCAGACCGTTTTGAAGTTGGGTTTACAATTTCTGATGGAAAAAGACTTGCTGCACTGCCTTTCGGTGCAGCAAGCGCGCATCAGTCATACAAATTGGCTGCCCATTCATGCCGATGGCCTAATGGATCTAGCTAGTTGCGCACCGCATGTACATCGGCATATGCGGATGGTTAATCCTCATTATGAATGCGCATTTGCTATATCAAAAAGCGATGCAGCAAGACTTTTTCTCTATGATGTACTCATCCAGAGATCTGTCGCAAAGCTAATGCAACTAAGGAGACAGGGAGCATTATAAATAAAGAAAAGACCTCTTCAGCGAGGGTTCCATAGATTTCATGGCAAGGAGAACCCTAGCCGGTGGGCTTGTTATCCTCGTTTTCCAACTGGGCTTTCTGGCTTGGGCTCCATCACGCGAAGAGAGGGAGAGATAGAGAAAGGAGGCGGGGAGGAAAACACCACAACTGTACGGTAGACGTTTGGGAAGTAGGTGGCGTGCCTTTTTCTGGTCATGCAGCCATTTGAGCTTGCAGGGAAGCTGTTACTTTTCTTGAAATAATCCAATTAAGGATCCTCTGTTGCACCCCAAGTAGCCCAAGCATTTATCATGTACTTAAATCACTGTTTAGAGACTTTCACTGTTGTTAAGAGTAGCGAGCTTAATTAACGCAGGCATATTGTTGGTGTAGCATCAGGTATAAATCCGTGGCACTTTCATCATGCTATGATGATGGACTGAGTACGTTCTTGGGTTGGTGGACTCATCAGTTCAGCTATGTGATGTCGCTAGCAATGGACTGGGTCCGGGCATTCTGATTTCCGCCTGCATTTCGCCAAGTAAGGTGTACACATATTCTCAAGTTTATTCTTGAATATTTAAGGCAGTCTTTATTTTCCGTTGAGTTGGACTCTATATAAGATCTACTTACATTTGATTCGAACAATAATTTTAAAAATACCTTTACTTTGCAAATTTTAAAAAAAAACTAAAGTATAGCAATATTTAAACATAATAATTATACATTGTATAAAATATATAATAATTAATTATAATATTTGTTTATAATATGATATAAATTATTATTATTATTATTTTATAAACATATAAAAATATTTTAAAATATGTCATTATAATTAAAATATTTATAAATATAATACACACATATAGAGAACTCTTAGAAATCTTTTAGGATTCTGCAAATTATAAACGCTCCCTAAGAGGGAACCTGATGACGCCAAGTCACCGCCTTCGAACGTCGGGGACGACGGATGTCTCGCTCCGGGAAATCCTGCAAGAAAAGCCCCCGGGGACCGGTAGCACCGGTGGGACCCTCCGACGATCAAGTTAATGGCTTGGGTTCAGACAAGGAACCACCCCCCGCGAAGAGAAGCTGGGGCAGTTAGGGTTTTTGATCAAAAGGAGAAAGCTCAGAGAGTCAGTTCCGATCCTTCTTACAGCTTGAATATGTCTCTTTTATACCTGTCTGAATACCGTGACGTGCAGCTTCGGAAGGCCTTTCTTGTACTGTCATTGATGGACGTGGCTGGGCTCCTATTGCTAGAGGCGGCGAGTCGTACATCCTAGTAAGGCGTAGTGGCGCACAGAGGCGTGCAATGCGCCAAACATCGTTATGAGACATGACCCTCCGTACCGGGGCACATTTTACAGGAGTACGAAATGGTACTACGGCAAGGCACAGCCATGTGCCGGAGATCATGCGTGAGCACCGTACATGCTGACAGTTGCTGTTTTCTTTGGCGGTTGAATAGCATGTCGACCATGCACCCTGAGGCCAGTAGGGGCCCTGGGTTTAAGGAAACGATGACCCCACCCCAACCCCGAGGGGGTGCCGGAGGTGGGGAAATGACCGTTCACCCCGAGGCTGGTAGGGGCCCCGGGGTTAGGAAACGATGACCCCCCCGACCCCGAGGGGGTGCCGGAGGTGGGAAAATGACCGTTCACCCCGAGGCTGGTAGGGGCCCCGGGGTTAGGAAACGACGACCCCACCCCGACCCCGAGGGGGTGCCGGAGGTGGGGAAATGACCGTTCACCCCGAGGCTGGTAGGGGCCCCGGGGTTAGGAAACGATGACCTCACCCCGACCCCGAGGGGTGCCGGAGGTGGGGAAATGACCGTTCACCCCGAGGCTGGTAGGGGCCCCGGGGTTAGGAAACGATGACCCCACCCCGACCCCGAGGGGGTGCCGGAGGTGGGGAGATGACCGTTCACCCCGAGGCTGGTAGGAGCCCCGGGGTTAGGAAACGATGACCCACCCGACCCCGAGGGGGTGCCGGAGGTGGGGAAATGACCGTTCACCCCGAGGCTGGTAGGGGCCCCGGGGTTAGGAAACGACGACCCCACCCCGACCCCGAGGGGGTGCCGGAGGTGGGGAAATGACCGTTCACCCCGAGGCTGGTAGGGGCCCCGGGGTTAGGAAACGATGACCCCACCCCGACCCGAGGGGGTGCCGAAGGTGGGGATGACCGTTCACCCCGAGGCTGGTAGGGGCCCCGGGTTAGGAAACGATGACCCCACCCCGACCCCGAGGGGTGCCGGAGGTGGGGATGACTGACTGCCGTTACCCTGCCTGATGACGTTGGGATCAGTCATATCAGATGCCCCCTCGCCCCTGGGCGAAGCGGGTCCCACCGCTGAGGCCCAAGGGGCGTTCTCCGCGTGGCTGATCCCTAGCCTTGTTCCTTATGCGGACGGTACGAGGGATGCAAAGAGACGGCCTTCCGTATCACGCCAGCCACGATCGTCCTCGAAAGTGAGGATCAACTCTTCGAAGTCCGCGCGGAAAGGTGCGCAATGATTTCTTCCTATTACGGCGATATCAACGGGGGGCCCCACCATTGGTCGGGGGCGTATCGCGCCGCGCGCTGGGCATTCCTCGAGGCGAGCCAGCGTATGGTGAAGGGCCGCGTGGCCGACGGGACATGGCGGGATGTTTTGAAAACCCCACAAAGCCAGGCGAGGGGGAAGGAACTGGCACCATACCACTCCATCATCATCTTCCTCTCTGCCTGTTCTAGTGCTCCTGCAACCTGCAAGCTCGCGTCCGACTTTTCTTGTTTCTCCAGGTCAGCTTCTTTCATCTTGATTCTTCTTTTTTCATGAGTCTACCCTCTTGGACATCGGAGGACGGTTCTGAGGACCGTCCTCCCTCTGTGGGGCCCCAAACCCCTTCTCCTTCTCCTCCAGTCGAATGGTCCTCTGATTCAGAGGACCATATTCCTTTGGCCCGGCGGCAGGCCGCCGGTGGAGCTGCCGGTGGAGCCTCGTTGAGGGGTCGTCGGCCGGGGGTCGGGACCTCCTCGAGGGTGGAGGAATCCCCAGGGGGGGTAGCCTCCTCGATGACACGGTCGGATCTGGAAAGGATCCGGGCCCATTATCGGATCCCTCAGGAGATCAAATTATTTCTTCCGACCCCTGACGACCGGGTTATCTCCTCCCGACCCGGTCGCGTAGCTTTTTACGAGGTCTGCCTACAGGTAGGCCTCCGTCCTCCTTTCCACCCTTTCTTTATCACGCTCCTTGACTTCTATTCCTTAACTCCTCCCAGCTAGTCCCGAACTCTTGTCGGGTAATTAGCGCCTTCGTTATCCTTTGTCATCGCCTAGGTATTACCCCTAGGGTTAGTTTGTTCCGTAACTTTTATTCTCTTCGGGCCCAGAAGGGGTGGTGGGTGTTTCAGCCCCGACCCAATAGGGTCATCAAACTCCTTTTGCCTTCATCGATTAAGGGTGGAAACCCCGTTCTTCTTTGCTAATATCGATCAAGTCCGGCCCCGGTGGGGGAACCCCGACCTCCGAGGGAACGTCGCGACCGTCCAGCCCGGGGACCGGGAAGCGATGGGGGCCTTGCTGACTGCCGAGATTCCCCGGTACACCCTACTGCTAGGGGAGGAGAACTTCGAGTTGGCGGGCCTAGTCTCTCATCGGGGTAAGTCCTCTTCGCACTTAGTTAAAAATCCCGCTCCTCTCTCTTTTTTTTTTTTTTTTGCTGAAAACTTGACTTGCATGTGCAGCAATGAAGGTTCCGAGGGCGAAATTGTTAAAGGTCATCAAGAAAAGGGGTCGGGAAGGATCATCCGGGGGCAGCAAGCCCCGGCCCCGAAGCGCTTGGTGATCCGGGCCTCCTCCTCCTCCGCGAGGGCCTCCTCCCCAGCGAGGACCTCCCTCCCGGGATTCCGCAACACATCCCTGTCCACGCGGAGGTCGACCTCACGGCCGACACTCCACCGGAGGCTGGAGCTGCAGCGGGAGGCACCGCTGTAGAGTCGGTGGCGGGGGAGCCCGTGCCGACCGGAGGGCCCCCGGCTCCCGAGGGAGCGACTTCATTTGGTGCCAGCCGGGACTGGGGTGAGGGGCCATCCGGTCCCACCAGTCCAGCCCCCGAGGGGCCGGTTAGGGGCGACCCGCCCACAGGGCCGGGAGGTCAGAGGCGGCAGAGGGAAGTGGGGACGCATCCAGGTCGCCCCTGGACTTCCTGGGTGATGGCTATTGGGCCGAGCGGGTCTTGGGCTCGGTTCTGGATCCCAGGATCACCGAAGGCCTCGGTCGTCAGAAGACAGGCGAATTTTTCAGGGAATCCTATGCCGCTGCGTTCAGGGTAGGCGACCTTTTTGCCCTTTATCTCTTATTGTTCATGTATACATATTTCGCTGACTTGAGGCTTGTGCGCGCAGATTGTGCATTCCCTAAAGGCCGCTAGGGAAGTGATCCGCGGGGAGAAGAACCTTCTCCGGGAGATGCAGGATCGCGCAGAGGCAGCAGAGAAGGCACTGGGGGAGATCAAAGAGTCCTGCGCCAGCGCAGTAAGAGCCGCCGAGGCAAAACGGAGATCGAGGCCAACCGCGCGCGTGCGGCGATCTCCCAGATGATGGAATCCGAGAGCGCGGTTATGGCGCGAGACATGCATATCTCGGAGCTAACCGAGGCTCTTCGGGAGGCAGAAGAACGGGCGGGAGTGGCGTCAGAGGAGGCTAGAGCGGCGAGAGCAGAGGCCGAAGCGGCAAAAGAAGAGGCTGGCCGGCATAAGGAGGAGTTAGGTCGCGCCAGAGAAACCGAGAGGGACGCAGCGGAAGCCTTAGCCGCAGAAAAAACTCGAGCTGCTAGGCTTGTCGAAGAGTACAGGTCGTCTGAACGTTACACAGACGACCTAGCCGAAGCTTCAGCCGCCGCGTTCCTCGACGGATTCCAGTATGCCAAAGAAAAAGTGGCCAAGGACCTAGATTTCCCTCGCGCCCTGGATGTTGAGCCAGAGCCATCGTCGGACCCGTCCCCTTTCGATGACGAACACGCACCGGCGGAGCCCTGAACTCGCACCCGCTACTTTGCTGCTTTTTTTTTTTTTTTTTTTTTGTAAGCCCGACCATGTCGGGGTTTTGTAATTCCCTTCTATTAATGAAAGTACCTTTCTCGACGATTGTCGCACTGTTATTGACTTAGCTGTTTGACATATGATCACACGAGTCCGTTCGTTCCGTCGATTCTAGGGAACCTTCCTACCCACGCCGTTCCGCCTTAATTACATGAACCCGCTAGTTAAAGTTAGGTGGGATTGAATCTTGGGAGCTGGGGCACTGCTGACCGGAGACTAGGCCGGTAGGCGCCCTTGGGGCCACAGGCGCGACGCTTGATCAAGCATCGAACCTGGCGTTGGTCTGGCGCGGCTTGATGCCCGCGGGACTTGGCTTTGACCTGACCGGTAGAGTGCGGGGTCCTGACTGCGAAGAACCCTTGATACGTCAATCCGCCGGCGGTTAGCCGGGTTTTATGCTTGATCGGCGCGGGCTTTAAGTGCGACGAAGTGCCGGGCTTTAAGTGCCGACGAAGTGCCGGGCTTTTGTTGTTGAGAGCCGGTGGTACACCGCTCTGCCAGTGGCACACTGGGCCTATGCCTGGCTGGTGCAGGGCTTTGAGTGCCGACGGAGTGCCGGGCTTTTGTTGTTGAGAGCCGGTGGTACACCGTTCTGCCAGTGGTACACTGGGCTTATGCTTGGCTGGTGCAGGGCTTTAAGTGCCGACGGAGTGCCGGGCTTTTGTTGTTGAGAGCCGGTGGTACACCGCTCTGCCAGTGGTACACTGGGCTTAGGCCTGGCTGGTGCAGGGCTTTGAGTGCCGAGTGCCGACGAGTGCCGGGCTTTTGTTGTTGAGAGCCGGTGGTACACCGCTCTGCTAGTGGTACACTGGGCTTAGGCCTGGCTGGTGCAGGGCTTTGAGTGCCGACGGAGTGCCGGGCTTTTGTTGTTGAGAGCCGGTGGTACACCGCTCTGCCAGTGGTACACTGGGCTTATGCCTGGCTGGTGCAGGGCTTTAAGTGCCGACGGAGTGCCGGGCTTTTGTTGTTGAGAGCCGGTGGTACACCGCTCTGCCAGTGGTACACTGGGCTTAGGCCTGGCTGGTGCAGGGCTTTGAGTGCTGACGAGTGCCGGGCTTTTGTTGTTGAGAGCCGGTGGTACACCGCTCTGCCAGTGGTACACTGGGCTTATGCCTGGCTGGTGCAGGGCTTTGAGTGCCGACGGAGTGCCAGGCTTTTTGTTGTTGAGAGCCGGTGGTACATCGCTCTGCAGTGGTACACTGGCTTATGCCTGGCTGGTGCAGGGCTTTGAGTGCCGACGGAGTGCCGGGCTTTTTGTTGTTGAGAGCCGGTGGTACACCGCTCTGCCAGTGGTACACTGGGCTTATGCCTGGCTGGTGCAGGGCTTTGAGTGCCGACGAGTGCCGGGCTTTTGTTGTTGAGAGCCGGTGGTACACCGCTCTGCCAGGGTACACTGGGCTTATGCCTGGCTGGTGCAGGGCTTTGAGTGCCGACGGAGTGCCGAGCTTTTGTTGTTGAGAGCC
>UESW01005084.1:478650-513488 GCA_900491605.1 Calamus simplicifolius | reverse complement strand
ATTTTCAACCTGGCTTAAGTAGAAGCCACTATCTGGCTTGATTGATGTCTGCTAGGTGTCTGGTAACGTCCTGTGCTGGTCCCTTCTGTGTTTGATCTTTAGCCGGTCATGTTTTTCCATATACCTGCTGCTAATCTGACCTGTTGGATTGGGTTCTCTGGAGAAAATGATGGCAATATTGAATACTGATTGTATCATTACCTTGCCATATCATTGATGTTACTTTTTTTTTTTAATGTCTAAGGTTGGTAATAGGTGTTATTTTCTTTAGAATTAAAAAAAAAAAATACTGCAGCTGATTGACCATATTGACTCCCTAAATAGGGTAATGCTTATCTGCTTGAATAGTCTATATAATTCCCTTTTTTTTTCATGCCTGCGTGCGCGCGCGCGCGCATGTGTGCTTGTTCTGGGGTTTGTGAGTTTGATGTTCGAAACAAACTGGCAAATTCTTTAAGAACAATTTCATGGGTATGCCCTGGCTCAGGGCAAGGTTTATGTGGCCCAACAACCACATGAATCCTTATTTCTGAAGGGAAAGAGGTTGACTGCATTCTAATTTCTATTAAACACTTGACCACCCTTTCTTGTTTCATTAGTTGATTTATGGAGTGGTATATATGACAGTTATGCCTAGCTATAGACCGTGGTCCATGACAGTTGATATTTTTGTCACCATTTAAGAGCCATGCAATGCTGAAAAGTTATCTTTCCATGTGGATGTGTTAATTGTTGAATGATGGATTTCACACTTTTACTATTTAAAATTACAGAATGAAAAACTCATTGGGCATATGTTAGAACAAATAAAGTGCGAGATAAGTCAGTCTGAATGTGATAAAAATAAACTGGTCGAGGATGAAAGGGTGAGGTTGGAACATGGAGACGTTATTCTTCATGGTGAGATGATGCATTGAAGAAAACATGGACATCGTGGCTGAAAAAGGGGCCTTCTGTCACCCTTTTTGCCCTTTTTAATTTCAAGGACAGTTACAGGAAAAAAAGGAGGTCAAGCTGTAAGTGTGATGGGTGAATTGAGGAAAAGTGAGGTAGAAAGATGTAATGTTCTATAGGTATCTTTATTTGGAAGTGATTTGAGATTAGAGCTTTGATAATGGACATGGGATGTAACATAGCTAAGAATATGTAGAGTTTCAAACTCTTAGCACCTTGGAGCGCCTGGATTCCCAAGATAGGCTCAGAGTTGATAGAATTTTTCCTTGATAAAAACTATAGGTATCATAGCTGTGGTTATTGTTTTTCTGTAGTGGTGCATTATTTTGCAGGCATTTTGCAAAAATGACCATGCATGTTTTCATAATTGCAGAATAACGTTTTTCAGATTTGTAGAACCCTTTTCTCAATTTTTTCTGACCAAATTGCCATTGATCCATCTGCATGAGCAGTGCTTCCAATAATAAAAATTTGCAGTCTAAAAGATGTGCTTCAGTTAGTAAAAATGTCTACACCTGGAGCCCCATATATTGATCCGCTGCATATATTGATCCACATTTGTGTATCTGAATGAATGTGTACACTAATTAGTTTAAATGTGTGCATTTCTTGTAATGCATTAGTTTGTTTAAATGTTTATTTCATAGATCTTCTTTTACTTGTTTATCTATATGCACTAAGAGGGCGCTAAGAGGGCAGGTTGTAGCGCAATGGTAAGGCTGCGTAGTAGGTTCAAAACACAAAAATAACCTCACTGTACACTGAAGTAAGATTATATGCATTTGACCATCCACAGACCTAACAGTGGTTGGAGTCTCGTGCACTGGGCAGTTTTTTTTTTAAAAAAAATAGAATCTATGCACACCAAATAGTTTCAATGTATGCAACTAAATTTTAAATTAAATAACTTGATAAAGTATGTCTAAATGTGTACACTAGTAGTCTCATTATGCAAGTTGTATAATGTACACAATCCCCTTGAATCTATGCACCATATAGTACGAGGCAGGGTGCAACTTGGTCAGAAAATTTAAAAATGGTCAAGCTTGCAAATCTGGAGAGAGGACTGATCCTGCAGATCTGAAAAAGTTTGCAGCCTTATTTGCAAAATAGCCTAAATATATTGAAACCAATTGTTTGGCAGGAAAATAGATGAGTTAAATAATGGTGAAAGTAGATGAGTTAAATAATAGCCTAAACTAATGGCTTGATTTCCCGCCAAACAATTGCTTTTTGACATATCTGCTCACACAGATCATGTGTTTTTAATTTCCATTATGAGCTTGATGAGAAGAATTGCTTTTTGCCATTGGCGTGCTCACCGTCCTACTCCTAGTTTCTCTGCTGGATGCATATTCAACTCATCCGCCGTGTTTTGCCACGTGCTGCATTTCCAGCCCATTTCTTTAATATCTAATGAGTCTGTATTTTGTCTTGAATGCTGTGCTTTAACAAAAGGATAGCATATTGCCATAATGTTATTAATTCCATTGGAAGTACCAATTCTCAGAAGAAGTCTGATGTATGAGATACCTTCTCTGTATTTTGTCTGGTGTCTGATCTTAAGAGACTTTCTCGGAAAAAGTAACCAATAATTACTTTTCTTCCCCTGTTTTGGCAGAAACTTTATGAATCCTTCAAAGAAAACCAATATCCTAGCCGGGAGACAAAAGAAAGGCTAGCCGAAGAGTTTGGGATGACCATTCAGCAGGTCTGATCTCTCACACAGAATTCTCTCTCTCTCTCTCTCTGTCTTACACACGCATATGCGCACGTGCACATCATGGTTACCTTATTGTGCTAATGTGCTTACAGATCAGTAAATGGTTTGAGAATACACGCCATAGCATGCGAGTCTCTGTCAAGGAAGCTAAACATGCAGCAAGCCCTACTTCTGATGAAGGCACCAGCTTAAGCAAGACTAAAAGAAACAATGACCAGCCTGACAAAGGGACAGTTAAGAATTCTGCTGGCAATGGAAGTAAGGGGAAAAAATCTGGTGGAGGAAGAAACAATAAAGTTGGAGGTGGACATGGCTCCAGCAGCGGACAAAAAGTGAAAGGGGCTCAGGACGACAACCGGATGAAAGCAATAGAACGTGAACTGAGGAAGATGAGAAAGAGGATGTGAGATTGCCAGGAATCGTCTGATGATTGATTGGCTCTTCCAAGCATGAAGTTTGATGGATTCTTCGTAGAGAAGTTGTGGAAGCTTACTGAGTTTCAGAGAAGCCACCGGTCTGCGAGTTCTTCATGGAATATAGCATGCATGATTTAGTCATCGCATAGTTGAGAAGACCATTGATATTCTATGCTTGGCAATTTCTTGTGTTGGCTGCTCTGCATGTGTTCCCCAAATAATTTCTGTCACTACTAAAAAGTGGAAAGAAATTGATCCAACTCAAGTACCCCCTGTTTATTGCGCTAATTTTTCCAGGTACACCTGAAGCACAAAACTATGTAACAGTATCTAGCATTTTGATGACAGTTTATAGAACATGTTTCTCATGTTAATCATGTTTTGAGAAAAGTATCTCGGACATTAATCATGCTATTTCTCTGAATGGATGATGACAGTTAATAGAACATGTTTCTCATGTTAATCATGTTTTGAGAAAAGTATCTCGGACATTAATCATGCCATTTCTCGGAATGGGCAAAGGATTTTAGGCGAGGACAAGATGCTCGAGTTTATTGTCAATGCCCAAAATCAGTTTCAAGGACAGTGGCAGTGCAAAAGAATGAAGTTCAATTGCTGCTTTGGAATATAACCCCATCTTGTTCAAAACCCTGAATTTTCTTGTCAAGATTGTTATTCAAATGGCTTGTGCTTTGGATTATAAATGTCTGTCATTAGCTAATAATCAAAGTCTATAGTAATCCTCCCCCTTTTTTTTTTCCCCTGATTTACAACTGCGAACAGGGGGACGCTACCATCAAGGTTCAAACTTGGGGCCTCTCCTTTGTTTAGCGGATGGCTTGGGTTTGAACCTTCATGCTGTGATTCAAGGTTCTGGGATTGGTGTGCGTGGAGATTGGTTGCAGGCTTTTACATGTTTTCTTTAAAGCTTGTTCTTACGAGGACTATACGTTTTTCAGTGTATGCCGTGCCATGTCAGCTCTTTTTGTTGGTTGAAAGGCACTGATTGTCGGCTTATTTGTCAATTAAGTCCAAATTTATGAATTCTATTCTCCACAAAGAGGATAAAAAATTATGATCATTTTGGAAGCTCTTGTTTCTAATCTCTGAAGCTTGTTCTTGTTAGGATGATTCATCTTGATCCCCAGCAGCGGTGCTCTTTTCATCGATCAGGAAGGGCAGTGGTTATCAATTAATGTCAATTAGGTTAGACGACATGGATTCTACGTCTTTACGGAGGAGCACTACATTTTTGACCGGCTTGGAGGTTTCAGCGTCTACATTTTAAAGGGAAAACACTTTGTACATTGCATCCGGTACAGCAAGTTCCAGCTGCATCATCCCTTCTTATTGATCCATACGTTATTAAAAAAATATACGCCATTTCATTTTAAACTTATGATACCATAGTTATAAAATTAAGATAAAAAAAATTATGACACCCCAGTTGTAAACTTATCCCACCGTATTTATAAAATTATGACATCCATTTAGAAAGTAAGTCTGTACACTGAGTTAATGAGTATTAGAGTTAATGAGTATTAGTGCACGTCAAGTTAAAATTTAAGATGACACCTCGGTTTTAAACTTACGATACTTACGACACCATATTTATAAAAAGCTGAACAGGTAGTAATGCATGTCAGCTTTTTTTTTTTTAAATTTGCTATATTTTTTGAGTGGGTATCGTAATTTTATAACTACGGTATCGTAAAAAGCTGAACAATTAATGCATGTCATAGCTTTTTTTTTTTTTTTTAATTGTGTAAGATACATTTTTTGAGTGGGTGTCGTAATTTATAACTACGGTATCGTAAATTTACAATTGGGATGTGTGATTTTTTTTTGTTTTCTAAACGGGTGTCTTAATTTTATAACTACTGTGTTGTAAGTTTAAAACTGGATGTCGTAATTTTTTTTGCTTTCTGAACGGGTGTCTTAATTTTATAACTACGATATCGTAAGTTTAAAACCAAAGTGTCGTAATTTTTTTCTCGAATGTCGTAAAGTTGTCTTAACATTTTTTAATGGATGTGCAATCCAACTTACTGTACCAAATATTTACAAAGTCTTTTTTTTTAAAGTTATCCGATTCATCTTGCATGGAGGCGGTGGATTTATGCTGTATGATGGGCGCTGACCAAAGGGCATTGGTTGTCAACTGTTTTGCGGATTTGGATTAGATTATATGGATTTTATTATCTCAATTAGAGGACCTTTTTTATAAAAAAGAAAAATTGAGAAGAGAGATGGGCACGACACCCATTTCATGTCTAGGAAGAGAGGAGTTTACATCAGAAAAAGGATTGATCTCAAACAAGATATGACATATCACCGATCCGAAAACATATAGTAAACCCGCATGCTGGCACGACGCAAGGAGACAGGCCACCACCTGGGGAATTCCTAGCTTTGAACAATTCTAACATCGTTCAAATGCCAGTAATGGAATGTGTTGAGAGATAAAATCGTTATTGCATCAATATTCGTGCGAGGCGGCTAAGGCCGACCTTCTCCCTTCGTCCTTCCGGGCTTCCGTAGCTCGACTCTTTCCGGGCTTCCTTAGCTCGGCCCTTCCGGGCTTACATAGCTCGGCCCTTCCGGGCTTCCTTAGCTCGGCCCTTTCGGGCTTCCCTAGCTCGGCTCCTTCCGGGCTTCCTTAGCTCGGCCCTTCCGGGCTTACCTAGCTCGGCTCCTTCCAGGCCTCCCTAGCTCGGCTCCTTCCGGGCTTCCGTAGCTCGGCCCTTCCGGGCTTACAGGACTCGGCCCTTCTGGGCTTCCCTAGCTCGGCTCCTTCCGGGCTTCCTTAGCTCGGCCCTTCCGGGCTTACATGACTCGGCCCTTCCCGGGCTTCCGTAGCTCGGCCTCTCCGAGCTTCCATAACTCGGCCCTTCCGGGCTTCCGTGGCTCGTTTCCTCCCGAGTCACCATGGCCCGGCTACGTTAAATGATCCACAATCCAATACCCACCTCCGCGGAACCCGACGCGGGAGAGCCCAGGTTCACCATAAACATCCTAGACAAGGAATCATGTCGGAACGTGGCCTAGGACCTATCATAACCACCCAGGCCTACTCAGCCAAATCTCAGTCATCAAGAAGCTCTCCTGGCTGTCGATCCCCTAACAAACAGGATACGGATTCCAACGGCCCCACAAGGCCTGATTCTATCCACCTTCGTATCCTAACAACCTCTGAACCTTTCAGAAGACGCTCAAGACACAGGTGACAGCCTATAACTACCATACTGGCAGATTTCCTCAGGTACGCATACGCACGCACTCTTGGATGCACACTCATACGTGCGCTCTCACTCTCCTACCCTCACGCCGCAGCTCGTCGGTGCTCTTGCCTTCCAGAGCTCCCGATTGGCCGCCCCCGGAGAGGCCTCCCGGAGAGATCCACCTCCCCATTATCTGGTTGATCGCCGATTTCTTCTCCACTGACTTGAGCGTCGGAGGGTCTTCCGCGGAGAGCCACCCCAATGCCTCTCGCGCGAGGACTTTTTGTGCAAGTCCGCCCCCTCTCCCTGGAGATCGACCGCGCCTGAGTCGGAGGACGGATCCCGGCGGCAACAGATTGGCGCTAGAGGAAGGGCCTCAAGTCCCATTAAAACTTGAAAAGAGGAGATAAGGATCCAAATCCGGAGCAGAACCTCTTTAATGGCCAACCGGAGGAGAGCAACCTCGGAAGCCCAAGATCAGGTCGCTTCCAGAGGCCTGATCCGACGACGGTGTAGCGCCGCAACCACCACCAGTCGAAACTCCCGTCACCGCCTGCCATCCCGGTGACCCAGGACCAGTTTACCTCGCTGGTCCAACAAGTTCAGACTCTGACCCACCTAGTCCAGGAGCGCCTTATGGCTCCTCCTGCTCTGCACCTTCAGAAGGAGGCGGTGATTCCTTCTTCGCCGGCAGCCTCCTCCTCTGATCCGCATGAATCTGCGGACCCCCCGCATCGACCTAGAGGGGACAAGCCAGTCCCACGAGGCGGTTATGATAGAGATCCTCCCAGATCTCGGCGAGCCCGATCCCTCTCCCCGGTGACATCTCACCATGACTCAACACTATCCTTGCGGTTCTCACACCCGGCTCCTCCTCTGGCTGGCGAAGAGGAGATCCGTCGTCAGATCCAGGAAATGCGTCAAGAGCTGGACGCCGCCAAGCAGGCCCGTCCGCCCCAGCCCAAGGCGGAGCAGGGCATCCCTTTCTCTAAGAGGATCATGGAGGAAGTGATTCCCTCCCATGTCAAGTTACCGGCCGTCGAACCCTATCACGGCTCGTCTGATCCGGACGATCATCTTAGCAGCTTCCGATCAATAATGATGTTCCACGGAGCATCTGATGCGGTCCTCTGCCGCGCCTTCCCCTCCACCCTCAGAGGATCCGCCCGAACCTGGTTCAATGCTTTGAAGCCAGGTTCTATTGATTCATTCGACGAGCTGAGCCACCTTTTTATTGGCCAGTTCGTCAGCAGTCGCCGCCACCGACGAAGGTCCAACTCCCTCTCCGAGGTTAAGCAGAGAGAGAGGGAGTCCTTGAGGAATTACCTTGGCCGTTTCAATAAGGCCATGTTGGAGGTGGACCATCTTAATCATGAGGTGGCCATGTCTGCTTTGGCGGGGGGAGTCTCGAAGGAGAGTGACTTCTATCTGGCTATGGAAGTCAGTTATCCCCCTGCCTCTCGGAGATGATGGCTCTGGTAGACAAGTACGCCAGGGTCGAGGAATCGTGGAGAGTTGCCCGCGCTGAGCAGGCAAAGAAGAGGGAGCCCAAAGTTCCCGACAGGCACTGTCCCGCCCGGCGACCAAGTCCTTCTCGCCGCCAGAGAGTTCCTCCGTCGCCGCCAAGGAATCGCCCGAAGCCCTCCCAGGTGATTCGACCACTACACTCCGTTGACCGCGCCCCGGGCGCAAATCCTCATGGAGATAGAGCGCCAGCTCCCCGGCCAATACCTCTCCGAGGGAACCCGACCCGAAGAGATCCTACCAAGTATTGCCGCTACCATAGAGAGCACGGTCATGATACTGAAGAATGCTGGCAGCTGAAGAATGAGTTGAGAGGCTGATCCGGCGGGGACGACTGAATCAGTTCAGGAGGGCACCCGAGCCACAACAACAAGGAGGTGACTGCCAGCCCGAACTTCAACAACCTCCTCCCCCACCGAATCCGCCCGTGATCGGCCGTATTAATATGATTGAAGAGGCCGGCGGATCAAGCCCCAGAGGCGATAGTGATGGATCAGTGCCAAAGAAGGCACAGACGAGCGAACTCTCCTTCTCCGATGATGACCTCCTAGGGATGCAGCTCCCCCATGATGACGCACTAGTTGTATCCCTTAACTTGAATAACCATGATGTAAGCCGAATCCTAGTTGATAGTGGAAGTTCGGTAAATATTTTGTACCTCGGTGTGTTTGCCAGGATGAAATTACTCATGGAAAACCTGCGAGCCATGGATTCCACCCTGATGGGATTCACTGGCGACGTTATCGTCCCAGAAGGAGTCGTCACCCTGACAGTTCGCGGGAACCTAGCCCCTTGTAGCCATTGTCCAGATGGATTTTTTAGTAGCCGACCTCAGATCCCCCTACAATGCAATATTCGGCAGGCCCGGACTAATGTCCCTCAAGGTAGTCGTCTCCATCCCGCATCTATCCATGAAGTTTCCCATCGAGCGGGGAGTTGGAGTTGTTCGGGGAAGTCAGGCCATGGCTCGGCAATGCTTTGTTACAAGCCTACAGTCCAGAATGCCAGAGGTTGATGGGCTAGATGCTCGCGAGGACTTCGCCGAACAAAGGGGAGAACCGGCGGAGGAATTGGAGGAGGTGCCACTGGACGAAGCTCGACCCGATCGAACCATCAAAATCGGGTCGCTGCTCAAAGGAGAGCCTCGGCATAGATTGATCGGCTTCCTCCGAAGTAATGCTGACATCTTCGCCTGGTTCGCCTCCGACATGCCAGGGATCAGTCCCAAGGTCCTCGTCCATCATCTCAATGTGGACGAGATGCATAGGCCGGTTAAGCAGAAAAAGAGGAGCTTCGCCCCAGAGCGACAAAAGGCCATCGAGGAAGAGGTAGACAAACTCATCAAGGCCAATTTCGTCCGAGAGGTAAATTACCCGAGCTGGCTGTCAAATGTCGTCATGGTGAAAAAGTCGAACGGCAAGTGGAGAATCTGCATCGACTTCACCGACCTCAACAAAGCCTGCCCGAAGGACAGCTTCCCCCTCCCTCGGATTGACCAGCTCATGGACGTCACCTCAGGCCACCAGATGCTGTCATTCATGGACGCCTATTCAGGCTACAATCAGATCCGAATGGCCCCTGAGGATGAAGAGAAGACCGCCTTCATAACCGACCGAGGTACTTACTGTTACCGCATTATGCCTTTTGGTCTTAAAAATGCAGGTGCGACCTACCAAAGGCTGGTCAACAAAGTATTCAAGGAGCAAATCGGTCGGAATATGGAGGTGTACGTGGACGACATGCTGGTCAAAAGCAAGGAGGCATCGCAACATGTGGAGGACCTCACAGAGAGCTTTGCCACGCTGCGCAAGTACGGGATGAGACTCAACCCGACCAAGTGCGCCTTCGGCGTTATCTCCGGGAAGTTTCTCGGCTTCATGGTCTCCCAGCGAGGTATCGAAGCCAACCCCAGAAGATTCAAGCTTCCAACAAATGGCACCCCCGGCATCTGTCAAGGAGGTCCAGCGCCTAACCGGGAGGATAGCGGCCCTCAACCGCTTTGTGGCGCGGTCGGTCGAGAGATGCCTCCCCTTCTTCAAAACTCTCCGATAGGCCAAAAACTTCCAGTGGACCCCCGAATGCCAAAGGTCGTTTCAAGACCTCAAGAAGTACCTTGGCTCGCCCCCGCTCCTCAGTAGTCCGTCCCTAGGGGAGACCTTATTCTTGTACCTAGCTGTTTCGGAGGGTGCGGTTTGCTCGGTGCTGATCAAGAAGAAGGCAAAGTCCAAAAGCCGATCTACTATGTTAGCAGGCTGCTCCGCGATGCGGAGACGAGGTACAGCAGAATCGAAAAGATGGTGCTGGCCTTAATTACCTCAGTTCGAAAGCTGCGGCCATACTTCCAAGCGCATTCGTGACAGTCCTGACTGACCAACCCATCAAGGCGGTGATCCACCGTCCCGAGACGTCGGGGAGAATGACCAAGTGGGCCGTCGAGCTAAGTGAGCATGACATACATTTCTAGCCTCGCCTAGCCATCAAGGCCCAGGTGTTAGCCGACTTCCTCCTCGAGTGTACCATCCCAGAGGATGGTTCTACCCTAGACTCCCCCGAAGAACCGAAAGCTGGGGCCCGGTGGCTCCTCCATGTCGACGGATCATCTAATGCCCATCGCTCTGGTGCAGGTCTGGTTCTTACCAGTCCGGAGGGGATAACCTTCGAATATAGCGTCCGATTCTCCTTCCTGGCCTCCAACAACGAAGCGAGTATGAAGCCCTGTTAGCCGGTCTCCGCATCGCCCAATTTAAAAGTGGAGAAGCTCAGTGCCTTCACCGACTCTCAGCTGGTAGCCGGCCATGTACGGGGAGAGTTTGAGGCCCGGGAGCCGAACATGATTCGATATCTCCAGGAGGTACGGAACCTGCTTCCCCATTTTGCCGAATTCGAAATTATTCAGATTTCCAGATCCGAGAATGCCCGCGCCGACCTACTCTCCCGATTGGCGACCGCGGAGACGATGGACGCCGAGCAAAAATTCCACTTGGAGACTTGGAAAGCCCAGCATTGCGGAAGCTGACCGAGTAATGCAAGTTGAGGCCGAGCCGTCCTGGTTCGACCCTATCCTCAAATATCTCAAAGAAGGATCGCTTCCGTCCGACCGAAGAGAGGCTAGAAAGCTGAAGCTACAGGCCATTCATTACGTGTTGATCGACAACCAACTTTACAAACGATCTTTTTCCATGCCGCTGCTCAGATGCCTTCGCCCGTCCGAAGCAGATTATGCTCTGCGCGAGGTACATGAAGGGATTTGCGGCAACCATTTGGGGGTCGGTCCCTATGCCACAAAGTGCTACGACAAGGCTACTACTGGCCGACCATGCAGAAAGACGCAGACGACCTAGTCCGAGCCTGTGACCCCTGCCAGAGGCATTCGAGCATCCAAAGGCTCCCTTCCTCCGAGCTAATTTCCATATCCTCCGCTTGGCCCTTCGCCAAATGGGGGATGGACATCCTCGGCCCATTCCCGCTTGCCACAGGACAGCGGAAATTTCTATTTGTCGCCATCGACTACTTCACCAAATGGGTCGAGGCGGAAGCAGTTACGCAAATTACCGAAGCATGGGCCAGAGATTTTGTTTGGAAGTCTATCATCTGCCGATTCGGCCTCCCGCATACCATAATCACTGACAACGGCAAGCAGTTTGACAACTCTAAATTTGCCAGTTCTGTGAGGAACATGGAATCCGTCATCACCTTACTTCAGTCGGGCACCCACAAGCCAACGGAGCGGCCGAGGTGACCAACAGGACCCTCCTTCAGGGAATCAAAGCTCGCCTCTCCAGAGCCCAAGGCAGGTGGGCGGAGGAGCTGCACCATGTCTTATGGGCCTACCGCACCACCCCGAGAATCCCGACAGGTGAAACCTCATTCCGAATGGCTTTCGGTACAGAGACCGTCATTCCTGTGGAAATAGGTCTCCCATCATTGCGGGTGGAAAGCTACTCGGAAGAAGCCAGCAACGAGCAGCTCCGCACCAACCTCGACTTGGTGGAGGAAATTAGGGAGAAGGCCCGGATTAGAATGGCTGCTTATCAGCAAAGAGTAGCCCGTTATCACACCTCCAGAGTCAAAGGGAAAGCCTTCCTGCCCAGCGACCTTGTCCTCCGAAAGGCCTCTGTTTCCAAACCGCTGGAACAAGGAAAGCTGGCACCAACTGGAGGGCCCGTACCAAGTGGTGGAAATCATCGGACCGGGAACCTACAAGCTACAAGATCTGGATAGGAAATCCATTCCCCGGACGTGGAATTCGGACAATCTCCGAAAATATTATCAATAGGGTACGTCCTCTCCAAATTTATTTTCATACACCTCATTATATCTTCCTGTCGACACATTTTCCTCAATGCAAATCATTATGCACTACATCACCAAAAAAAAAGAAACAGATGCTGCTTACCAATCCTCGGCACGACCGAGCTCCTTGTCTGGACAGGATTCTCCAACCTTGGCAGGGCCAAGTAAAATATTCTCCGAACCTCGGCCGGGCCGAGCAACAAATTCTCTGAACCTTGGCAGGGCCAAGTAAAATATTCTCCGAACCTCGGCTGGGCCGAGCAACAAATTCTCCGAACCTTGGCAGGGCCAAGTAAAATATTCTCCGAACCTCGGCTGGGCCGAGCAACAAATTCTCCGAACCTTGGTAGGCCAAGTAAAATATTCTTCGAACCTCGGCTGGGCCGAGCAACAAATTCTCCGAACCTTGGCAGGGCCAAGTAAAATATTCTCCGAACCTCGGCTGGGCCGAGCAACAAATTCTCTGAACCTTGGCAGGGCCAAGTAAAATTCTCCGAACCTCGGCTGGGCCGAGCAACAAATTCTCCGAACCTTGGCAGGCCAAGTAAAATATTCTCCGAACCTCGGCCGGGCCGAGCAGCAAATTCTCCAAACCTTGGCAGGCCAAGTAAAATATTCTCCGAACCTCAGCCGGACCGAGCAGCAAATTCTCCGAACCTTGGCGGGGCCAAGTAAAACGTTCTCCAAACCTCAGCAAGGCTGAGTAAAAATTTCTTCAGGTTAAGACGCCGGCTGAAAGCCGAAGTGCGTAGGCCCCGATTAAAGCCGAGGGACTTCCAAATAGCCCCCGAAATTTCCACCGGTTTAAAACGAAGCACGCTGAGCGAAAAACCATTGACACACAAAAGGAAGGGCCCCTTAAGCCCCGCATAATCGGCCAAAAGCCCCGAGCAGAGCCAGGGGATTTCCCTCTGCAGCTGAAAATCTTTGGGTAACACCCCTATAACCCGTCGATCAAAGCGTCTATATCCACGACTAAACCAACGGGGCCACACCCTAACTATTGCGGGGATAGCATGACCAAGGCCAAAACTCTTAAAGAAGAGGATTACTCAAAATAAATCTATTTTTCATTCATCAAGAAAAAGGGATTACAAAGGTGACAGAAAAAACATAAAAGAAAGCAAAAGAGGCCCTGGATCATGGATCGGAGTCGCCCCCCGACGCCAGCAAATCCTCTAGGCGCTTGGTGAGATCAGCCACCTGCTGGCGAAGCGATTCGACCTCCTCCCTCTGCCAGTTTATCATCCGGCGTAGTGCCTCCGCCTCCTTGGTCGTCACATCCATGTACTCCTCTACGACCCTCACGAGCTGCTGATTACTCGCGAGGGCCGACGCCAGGCCCAGTCCATCGACAGTAACGGAGGTACGCCTCCTCTCCAAGCGAAGCAGCCGTTGAGTGAGGTGCGCAGCTCACTAGATGATCGCCCTTGAGAGGCCATGTTTCAGGACTTAAACCGAGGGATGGCTGAGACCGATACCCCTCGGTCGTATTTATACTCGCTGGACAGGTATCTCAATCGGCCGCGCCATAGCCGCCGACCCATAAGAGCTTGCCACGTGTCATCATTTCAATGCCTGCAGAATCCAAAGCGTCGCGCCCCATCCGAGCGAGATCGGTAAGCGCGAGCAGACTGTTTGGAAATTCCCCCAAGCAAGACATTTTCTGATCTGCCGGCCCTCGCAATAAATGCCCTCAGCGCTTCCCTAAGCCTCCTAAAGCTGGCCTCTTTTTTTGGGAAGCGCAGAGGGAAGAAGCCCGGCATCCGGCCAAGACCTGTCCCTTCGGGAAGAGTAGCGTCACCAATCAAAAAGCGTGACAATATACTGCTCGTACCGACCTGGCGCCCATCGCCAAGCGCCGCGTGGACCTAGCACTATGGCTCACAATGACAACTGAATCGCTCCCTTGAGCCCAAATCTCCGAACCTCGGCTGGGCCGAGTGACAGAATCTCTGAACCTTGGCAGGGCCAAGTAAAATATTTCCGAACCTCGGCTGGGCCGAGCAACAAAAATCTCCGAACCTCGGCTGGGCCGAGTGACAGAATCTCCGAACCTTGGCAGGGCCAAGTAAATATTCTCCAAACCTCGGCCGAGTGACAGATTCCCGAACCTTGGTAGGGCCAAGTATAGCATTCTCCGAACCTCGGTGGGGCGAGCAACAGTTTCTTCGAACCTTAGCGGGGCCAAGTGAAACATTCTTCGAACCTCGGCGAAGCCAAGCACGATTTTCTGAACTTCGGCAAAGCCGACCCGCAAGGATGCGAGTTCCGATAAGGACGAAGCACAAAAACTCCAAGCTTCGGACCGAAATAGGGAGTGCATTTCTCCGAATGGTCCTTAGACCGTCGCTTACGAGCCCTAGTTAGTTCGGATAGTGCGGGATCCTCGTCTAAGGACGAGCGAGACGCCTTCGTATCCCACGAACGGCAACAACAGCAAACTCGGCACAGAAAAGATAGAGATTGAAAAATAAAACATAACTCTCTTTATTGCCAGTCAAGATCGATTACAAATGCCTGCGTTACAAGAACATTGAAATGCATAAAGTAAAGACGAGTACAAACTCGGGCAACTGCTCCAAAGCAGACTAGGCAACTTGATGCTCCGACGTCCGGATCGACAAATCAAGCAAACCACAAAACGGTCAGCTCAACTGGGCGGTTGATGAAGCTGACCTTCCATAGCCCCCGTCGAATAAACCAAGGGGCCCAAAAGGAGGCATGGCCCGTGGATGCTGATTCTAAGGACTCAGACGAACCAGCCCGCTCCCCTAGGAGGGGGTGCTGGATCGCAGGCCGCCGCCCGACCAAGAGACTCGGGGACCATCGGACCCCGGTTGCTCCCATATTCTCCGCCCCGTGGCAAGGATTCCCCTCAGAGGGATGGGAATCCAGGCCAGCGAAAGAAGAAGAGTCTGTGCGTGCTACGGGGGTGTCGATACACTTCCTACCGTAAGCCCCCCGTAACAGGCCACAAAGGTCACACTGGAAGAGTATGTGTGCGCTCTCCGTGTGACCTCTGCGCCCTCTATGTGCGCTCTCTATATGATCTCCGGGGCTCATCCCCTAGGGGCGAGCCATCCTTCGGCAGCTCCTTCATCGCCCCAACTATCTGGAGGCAAAGAGCTTACAAGAGAAAGCTCAGTCCTCCCACTCGCAGCAACAGAAAATAAGCATGATGAAAGCTCTAACGGGAAAGAAACTTTGGGGATGACCAAAAACTGACCTTCATTTTCCCCTTTTTATAGGCAGAAATGAACCGGGGAAAAGCTACCCAAGATGAAAGCCCCGAGATTCAAACATCTGGCCCATGCCACCACGTGGCCCTTCAGGATAGACGTGGTGCCCTACTGCGCGCCAAGCCCACCGCCCGAGCTGTGACGATATGGAGATCTCCTCCTGATCCTGAATCACGATCATTAAATGCAGGGGATCGTCCACTAGCACTTCGAAAACTGGCAGGTTCAGGAGATCGTCCTTTGAAAATAACGTCCTCCAATGGTAAGCGACTGCGTGCGCAGCACGATGAAACGACCTGCATGGGAAAAGAGCACCTTCGAAAAGATTTAAGTGCAGCTTTACGTTCTCCACAGCGCCGTACCACCGATTTTGGTAAAACAAAAACCGATTCGCCTGCAAAATGGCAGGGTGCTGACAGAATAGCAAAAAGCACGAAGACCTACCTTACTCATCGGCCCTAGCCGACCTATTCTTGTTTGTTGGCCCTAGCCGACCTATCTTTACCCATCGGCCCTCGCCGACCTATCTTTGTCCATCGGCCCTAGCCGACCTACCTTGCCTGTCGGCCCTAGCCGACCTATTCTCGTTGTCGGCCCTAGCCGACCTATCTTTGCCCATCGGCCCTAGCCGATCTATCTTGCTTGTCGGCCCTAGCCGACCTATCTTGATTATCGGCCCAAGCCGACCTACTTTGCCAATCGCCTTAACCGTCCAGCGTTTGTTCTTGAGCCTTAATTAAGACATGAGCTGAACCGGATCTCCTGTCGGTTCGCCAGTCAAGGCAATCGCCCCGCCTTGGGCCAAGCCAATGCATTCCCTCAATCTCGAAACAAAAAATAACCAAAAAACATCAGCGAACCATAGTTGCTCGNTTGTTGTCGGCCCAAGCCGACCTACTTTGCCGATCGGTCTTAACCATCCAGCTTTGTTTCTTGAGCCTTAATTAAGACATGAGCCAAACCGATCGCCTGTCGGTTTGCCGGTCGAGGCAATCGCCCTGCCTTGGGTTAAGCCAATGCACTCCCTCAATCCCGAACAAAGCTGACCAAACAACATCAGCGAGCCATAAGTTACTCACGATTGAGGCAAAACCCGCGGCAACAGAACACTTAAATGAAAATAAAGGTTTCATTCGTTAAAAAGTGTCGATCAGACTTTCAAGAAACAAAGTGCAGGAATGGCCTCTAAGAGCCGGGAACCACATCGGTTTGGAGGAACTCTCGGTTACATCTACGAGTATGACTAGACTCGCCCTTGTCTAATACTTTTGCCCCTTCAGCGGCAGTTTGCGACCGTCCCTCAGAAGCTGCGACTTCGCCGGGACCCGGGACAGTAACAGGATCAGTGTCGGAGACATCGACATATTCGTCCTCTTCTTCTCCGTCGGACTCACCGTCATCAGGAGTTTCAGCGTCCAGAAAAGAGAGATCCCATTCTGGATGCTCGCTGGATATCTTCTCTTTGCATTCCTGCAACCCAAGTTGGAAGGTGTCAATGCCGATAGCATCCTGCCTCCCCTTGAGTATGGCGAGCTGCATGTTGGCCTCAGCGCCTGTTTCTCAGCCTCTGCGACTTGGGCCGCAGAATGATATTTTGCTCCTCGAACTCGCCGGCCCGCGTCTCGAATTCTGAGCTCTTGTTGCGGCTAGACACAAGCTCGCCTTGAAGGGCCCGAATCTCCAACTCCAACTTTGCCATCTGAAAAAAGCCAAAGTCAGTTGGCATCACAAGGGACCAGTAGAATAAGCTAAAAAGGGGGGGGGGGGGAAATGAGATCGTACCTCCTCCTCTCGTCTAGCCAACCTCTTGGCCAACTCCTCAGCCTCACCCCTGGCTCTTGTTCTGTCGGCCCGACCAGCTCGACTCTCTCCTGCAGATTGTTGATCCTCGACTGTTTGGCTTCAGCATCCTCCGGGCTTGGGATAGCTCGTTGTTCACCCGAGCTATCACCCCTTGTTGCCATTTAGCCCTCCCTCAAGTGGGCAATTTCGCTATCGCGGCGCTTCAGTCGCTCCTCCACCTCGTCGAGCATCCTAGTCAAACGCTTCCTCTCGTCGGCGGCTTCCATCCCCAGCCGACCCATACTCTCGCTATGTTCTCTCCGCATCGCCTTCACCTCCTCGGAGTGTTTTGACCCTATTCTGGCCAGTTCCAAGCATGCATCATCATTTTTCGCCAGGAGTTCCTGCAACTCCTCCACTCTACACCTTTGCTTGGAACTTCGGCCAGGGCGCCTGGTGCGCCGCCCTTATTCCCTTCAAGCTCCTATCACTCATATCCATAAGCTCTTCGAACTTCTCAGACACCTTCAGTCATGATCGAAGCTCGGCATTGTCCCTCCTGGCCTGAATGCTGGCCCCCGTCGCCAAACTCAAACGCCAGCACATCGCCCGAGAAAGCAAAACACTCTGCGAGACAAAAGATGAATAAAAACCCACGATGGGGCCACTCAGGAACATCTACCGCACAAGAGAAATAACTTACCCGCAAGGCATAGGCCCGAGTCATCCTCATCAGGGTCGTATTGTCGATGTCGGGAAGGAGATGGACACTTTGGCCATGCCTTGCTGACCGAACGCGGCATCGACCAGCTCCAAGTCTGCAAACTTGTCCCCGAAGGATCTGCACCTAGATGCAAGGCCAACCTCATTAAGGCGGAAAACGCCTCCTCAACACCAGCGCTCAAGCTGCTGGGCTGACCGTCCCCGCCTGAGGGACCGACCTGGGCGACCTCCGTCTGAGAGGCCCCCAATTTCCTAGCCTCCTCTATCAAGGCCCTGGCTTGGACTTCTTCGGATAATTCGCTAGCCCAAGCGCCAGCCTCCCCAAAATCTTTTCGAAGGAGCTCCCAATGCGGGACTCCCACCTTGCTGCGTCCCCTCCTCCGACGCACCTTCCCGGTTACCACATCTGTGTCTCTGCCACAGGGCCCCCGGGGTCTCAGCCCGTCCTACCACTTGCATCTCCTCCGCAGGCTCCCCCGAGGCCTCGGTCTGACCCGCCTCTTGACCCATCGAGGGCGGTCCGACCTCACTACTACCGGACTCCCCTGCAGAGAGACCAAGAGAGTTCTCCTGAACCTCCTTGGCTGCAGCTGTCCCTTCCCCCTCTCCCGCTGGAGCCGGTGATGATCCCTTGGGGACGGAAGGCCCCACAGAAACGACCGCCTTCGTCAGATCCGTTGCTGATTCCTCTTTCATAGGGACGGTCGGACGAACCAACGGAGCCTCGTCTGAGCTATCCGATATCTCTAATACGGGAGGACCAGGGATCGTGGCTTCTTTCCCAAACCCTCCTTCGCCCCCAGCGCTCCTGTCGTAACCGCTCCGATGTCCGGCGGGCTTCTTGCGGAGGTATGAGCCCTTTTCTCGGGCCTCCCGCTATCCGCGCCACTGCTCTCCCCTGGGTGCTTTCCTCTCTTCCTCTTGGAGAGGCTCGACAACGCCGACCTCTTTGCTGAAAGAACGAAACATATACGATCAGATCCAAACACATTCATCGAGGAAGCACACAGCGAAAAATTTAAAAAGAAGGGCTCACCTTGCGGGTCCAGGGGCTGAGCCCGGCTGCGAAGAGGGCCCCCTCCGATAGCAAGTCGTTAGCCGAAAACACTTGGCCATTGCGAAGGATGTCCAAATCCCTCTCCTCCTGCGCTGACAAAACTAGATGCGTCTCTGTATCCCTCGCAAAGTTTCCCCATTTCTGAGGGAAGCCGGATCCGATGTTCCCCTCTGCGATAACAAACCGGCTCTTCCATCCCTTGATGGAAGACGGCTTATCCACAATGACGTTGAAAGATCTCTGGGGTCCAATGTAGGGCCACTCTGATTTCCTCCCAGGAATCAATGGTAGCAGGCGCGGAAAAGGAGGAGAGTGGCGACGATTCGGATCTGGTGGCACATTGAGATGAATCCGATGATGCTCCGCCAACTGTTTGGAGCCACCATTGACGGGCAGATGTTATAGTGGGTCATGATTTCCTTCACCAAGGGGTGGAGAGGAAAACGGAGGCATGCCTTCAAACTATCTTCATAAACGAAAACCCCAGACTCTAAATCCTGAGTGACCCTATCTCCGGACTCCGGTGCCCGCAGAGCGACATCCGAGGGCATGCCATACCACTGATGAATCCTCCCCAAATCCTCAGCAACGATTTCTGAAACCACATCGTCGGGACTCATCGCCATCTCGATTGAGAGAAATACCAAGCGAGCGACGAAGCGTCGAGAAGGATGAAAGGCCAAATTCTTCGAAAAACAGGACGAGAAGATGATGCGAACATGCATGTATATATATAGTGCGGCTGTCGCTTTGCTTCCCCGCTAAGGAAGCCGCCTTGAGGAGATAGAACGTCTCGCCCGAGGTGTCCGGAATCGCCTCAACAAACGCCCGATCGATCGGGATTCACGACGTGGCGTAATCCCAACCGTCACTCTCGGAGGAGCCTTAGCCCCGAAGGCACAATGACCCTGACGCATTAATTAGGGCATCATTGCACGGGCTGTCTAAACCAAGACGTCCCATCCGGGATGCGCCATTTGAACTTGTACTCCCTATGCCCGAACCTACGCTTCGAACTAGGGAGTGGAGGGCATGTGTTGGGAGGTAAAATCATCATTGCATCAATATCCGTGCGAGGCGGCTAAGGCCGACCTCCTCCCTTCGCTCTTCCGGGCTCCCTAGCTTGGCTCCTTTCCGGGCTTCCGTAGCTCGGCCCTTTCGGGCTTCCCTAGCTCGGCCCCTTTCGGGCTTCTGTAGCTCGGCCCCTTCCGGGCTTCCGTAACTCGGCCCCTTCCGGGCTTCCCTAGCTCGGCCCCTTCCGGGCTTCCGTGGCTCGGCCCCTTCCGGGCTTCCCTAGCTCGGCCCCTTCCGGGCTTCCGTAGCTCGACCCCTTCCGGGCTTCCGTAACTCGGCCCCTTCCGGGCTTCCCTAGCTCGGCCCCTTCCGGGCTTACATAGCTCGGCCCTTTCTGGGCTTCCATAGCTCGGCCCTTCCGGGCTTACATAGCTCGGCCCCTTCCGGGCTTGCCTAGCTCGGTTCTTCCGGGCTTACATAGCTCGGCCCGTCCGGGCTTCCTTAGCTCGGCTCCTTCCGGGCTTCCATAGTTCGGTCCTTCCGGGCTTCCATAGCTCGGTCCTTCCGGGCTTATCTAGCTCGGCCCTTCCGGGCTTCCGTAGCTCGGCCTCCCCGGGCTTCCATAGCTTGGCCCTTCTGAGCTTTCCTAGCTCGCTTCCCCCCCGAGTCTCCATGACCCGGCTTTATCAAGCGATCCATGACCTAATACCTACCTCCACGGAACCTGACGCAGGAGAGCCCAGGCTTGCCAGAACGACGTCCTAGACAAGGAATCATGTCGAGACGTGGCCTAGAACCTATCATAACTGCCCCAGGTCTACTCAGCCAGATCTCAGTCATCAAGAAGCTCTCCTGGCCGTCGATCCCCTAACAAATGGAATATGGATTCCAATGGCCCCACAACGGCCTGATTCTGTCCACCTCCGTATCCCAACAACCTCTGAACCTTTCAGAAGGCGCTCAAGGTCCAGGTGACAGTCTATAAATTGGACACCCCCAGATTCCCTCAGGTACGCATCTTTTTTTTTGGCACACTCATACGTGCGCTCTCACTCTCACTGCTCTCTCTGGTGGCTCGTTGGTGCTCTTGCCCTCTAGAGCTCTCGATTGGCCGTCCTCGGAGAGGTCTCCCGGAGAGATCCACCTCCCCATTATCTGGTTGATCGCCGATTTCTTCTCCACTAACTTGAGCGTCGGAGGGTCTTCCGCGGAGGGCCAACCCCAATGCCTCTCGCGCGAGGACTTCTTGTGCAGGTCCGCCCCCTCTTCCCTGGAGATCGACCGCGCCCGAGTCGGAGGACGGATCCCGGCGGCAACATATACTAATCTTTCTTTCTAGTGTCCTTATTTTTAGTGGTTGCTCTTGTTTTGCTATGAAGAATATATTGGCTCCCCTATTTTAAAATAGATTAAGATTCTATTCTTATTGCCTGAAACAATCTTCGTCAGACTTTCTGCTTGGGTGAAAACTACCTTGGGTTAGCCGAGATCCATCCTCTTCTCCTTCTTTTTTCCATTTTCCCCTTTAGCTTTCTTATATTTGTGTTATTTATTTATTCTATCTTTTGGTCATATGAACCATAGCAAAACCAAATCCACTCTCGATTACGATGCCACGAGGTTTAAGTCTTGGCCACAAGTTTGGGTTAACCGCCTTAAACCCAAGTTTTGATTTATGTATACCTAATTCTAGTATTGCATTTGGTTTAACAATTGTAGGCAGGTTGCACATCTAGTTGATTAGGCTTAACTCCAGTAATAAGTGATATCAAGGTAAGTAAGCCTAATCATGATTAAATGCTTTCTAAATAATTAAGATTTAAATTTTATATTTTATAGATGTTTTAATTAATTACATAAAAATCCTAGATTTGTTGATTTTATAGAATATTATATTGAAAGTGTTACCATGCTTAGAATTTAATTTTTGAAATATTTATTCATACAAGATGTGTTAAAATTTTATATGATAGAAATTTATGTGTTCAAAATCTAATTGCTAGTTTTATAAAATTTATTTGAAATGTTATTATACTTAGTAGAAAATATAGGCATTTCTGATGTGATAGGATTTTGTAAAATTTTTATAAATATTGTTATCAAAATTGAATCAAGTAAGCATGAAAATACAATGATATGTCACTCATGTGCCTATTAAATTTCTTATGAGATATTAATTCATGTTGTAATTTACTTTTAAATTCATTTACATATGAAACTTGAATATTAAGTTATGTGAACTTGTATGACACTTAAGTAAAGCATAAGTTGTTTAATATGAAACAAGTTATGACAAGTTTAGCCATAAGCTATAAACTCTCAATCAACTATGATTCATGAAATATTGTTCCTACTTTTCGAGGCTTGAGCGAAGACTTATAATTCGAAACCCACCTTTGTAGAAAATATATGCAACGACATATTTTTGACCATCTCCATAGGGTTAAATGCAGCAACCTATTTTGGCCTCATCATAAGGTTTATATGTAACCATGGTTATCATTGTAGAGTTGTTATCATAGTTTTAAAATTAAAGATATAATTTTAAAATCTATTATTGTTACTAAATGGCATGAAAGAATTACTACTAAAATTATTTATAATATAATATTTAAGTATTTGTATTTTTTGCATGTATTTGGTGCTTGATCCCTTTAAGCATGATTAAGGATTACTTACTATACATTAGCTAATTAAATTTTATGGTTGTTTTTATTTTAGAGGTTAAGACATAAGCAGGAGTTAGCTAAAAGCTGACTAAGAATTGATTTCATTTTATTATAGGATATTTAGTATTTTCCATATAGTTGTTCCCCATGTTAACATTGTAGACATTAACATTATTTGGATATTAATATTATGCTTAATTTCAATTTATTAATTAAAAAAGTTATTTATTTTAATTTAATAGCTCTGAGAAGGTGCCTTATATTCTAGAAATTAATTCGAGGGTATGGTGGATTGTCATGTTCTATATCTATATCCACTTTGGTTTAGAACGTGATAACTCATTGATGGCTCAGATCTGACACCCATGGTGACAGTTGGTTTGTCCACCGTAGCCACCACCATCACTATATCCGATAGCCATCACTATGATGTTAGATCCTGTTGTTAATAAAACTCAAGATTGGGAGAATGAGCACCAAAACAGTGCCAGCATACATACCATGTGCCAGTACAACATAGTATTAATGTGCTGTCTTGTATTGATCAGTTTGGGTCTGGTACTAATTTTATAAACCTTGACCTACAATACAACAAAAAGAAACAAAACATGGTAACTAAATTTCATTGCACATAAAATAATTCCCAGCTGTTAAAACCTACTCAAACTTGGGATGCAATGAATCAATTTGCTAACATCATGGAGCATTCAATTGGATAGAATTTTGTCCATCCATTACGTATGAACGTTTGAAATGAGTCAGCCATTCTTATAAGGCTAATGCTTGCAAATTGACTAACACCCTCTCAACTTTGGTTATTGTTAAGGCTTGCAAATGGGTCGAATTGACCCATGATCCAACCTGATCCAAACACAATTAGATATGATCTGATCAATTGGTAGATTGGGTTTAGATTCAAAATCAAAATATAAATATAAAATCAAATCAAATTAGAATTAGATATAATCCGATCTGATCCGTCCCATTTACAGCTGATACGGCTGGCCGATTCTTCTGGGTGGTATTATCTTTTGCACGATTTCCGAAAATAATGATGTGACAACAAAACCTAGAAATAGAACTCCAGTGCCGGCCTTTGGCTCCGGCCTCCAGTGCCGGCCTCCAGTATCGGTCTCCAGCGCTGGCCTCCAGCGCTGGCTTTTGGCTCCGGCCTTCAGCGTCGGCCTCCAGCACCGGCCTCCAGTGCTGGCCTTTGGCTCCGGCCTTCAGCGTCGGCCTCCAGCGTCGGCCTCCACCAACGGCCTCCAACGCTGGCCTTTGGCTCCGGCCTTCAGCGTCGGCCTCCAGCGCCAGCCTCCAGTGCTGGCCTTTGGCTCTGGCCTTCAGCGCTGGCCTCCAGCATCGGCCTCCAGCGTCGGCCTCCAGCAATGGTCTCTAGCGCTAGCCTTTGGTTCCGGCCTTCAGCGCCAGCCTCCAGCGTCGGCCTCCAGTGTCGGCCTCCAGCAACGGCCTCCAGCGCTAGCCTTTCTCCAGCCTCCAGCGCTGGCCTCCAGTGTCGGCCTCCAGCGCCGGCCTCCAACAACAGCTTCGGTCCTAACTCGATGCCTTTTTCGCATGCACAATGACCCGTCTCATACAATAGATCCCATGATTCGAGATCTATTGCCGTGTACCTCGCTCGCTAAAATCACGGGCCAGTGTTAGCTCGTTCAGCAGTTACCGCTACAAGCGGCCCTCATCCAGCAACGGCTTAACCACTTGCCGTTCGGAGAAACTTATCCCAACGAGGAAGATTCAACGGTTCCAACGGAACGAGGTAAACGGGACCCCTAGACAGGTATAAAAAGAGGACCCAAGCTCAATGCAAAGGGGATCTCTCTTTCTCTCTATCTCTCAAGTTCTACTCATATACAATTCCTGTTCTACAACTCACTGACTTGGGCATCGGAGGGTCCCCACCGGAACCACCGGTCCGGGACTTTTTGCAGGCTCTAGAAGGAAGACGGTGACCTCTCCACATTCTCGCAGGCCTGTGGAGATCTCAGCCCACCCGACGTTCATCGCAAGTGATTTGGCAGCAACAGATTGGCACGCCAGGAAGGGGGGCCAGTTCGCAGGGGAGGAAGATGAAAAGTTCTCCCTATGACCCCACCAATTCTACGAGGGAAACGATGGTGACTACACGAGCACAGGAAGCTTCCTCCAGTCAAGCCGTGGAGCGCATTCCACGGGCTGAGCAATCGGAGGCCAACCTCCATGCTCCACTCCCTGCACAGATAAGCCGGCCTGACCGGCTCGAGGTTCTGGTTCACCAAGTCCAGGACCTGATGACAATGGTACGGGGGCTGCAAGAGCATTGTTTGGCTGCTGCACCCCATCCCCCTGCGCCCGATGAAGGGGTGCGGGGGACAGTCCAGTCTCACCAAGGCGGGACCCCACCTGAGGTCTCCCACCATTCACCCCTTGAACCTCATCACCGAGGGGCCTCGAAGTGACGGCGGTCCTCCTCTCGCCACTCCGGTCGTTCCCACCACTGGCCGAAGGAGAGAGAGTCCAGACGGGTGCGTTCCTTACGCCGGCGATCTTCTTCGGCTTCTTCTTCCGAATCATCTCGAGATGACACCCTCGGGAAAACTATCCGTCGGGCCGAGCAAAGGCTCGACGAGTATCATCGACGGTTGAAGGAGCTTAGTCGCCGGATCGATAATCCTCACGGGGCGGACTATGAGCGTCGCCCCCCACTTTCCCGGCGTTTCATGAAGGAACCGGTCCCGCCCCGGTTCCATCTCCCCCAACTGGATCCATACGATGGCACGATGGACCCCCTGGACCACCTGGAAAGCTACAAAGTCCTCATGCAGGTCCAGGGAGCGACGGACTACCTTTTATGCATCGCCTTTCCGGCCACCCTTCGCAAGGCGACACGCGCATGGTACTCCCGCCTGCCTCCACGCAGCATCAATTCATTTTGGCAACTCGAGCGATCTTTCCTAGCCCACTTTGATGCTTGTCGAAAGATTCCACGAGTGGCTGATAGCCTCTTTGCTGTCCAGCAGAGGAGTGGTGAGACCTTGAAGGATTTGTTGCTCGATTTAAGGAAGCAGCGTTGGAAATGTACAACCTGGAAGACTCTGTAGCCACTTTGGCATTAAAACGAGGACTTCGCTCATCCAGGTTTGCTTATTCTCTGGACAAGAAGCCTCTAAGTTCTTATGTTGAGCTTCTGAGCCGAGAACAGAAGTACATCCGCGCCAACGAGAAGATTCTTCCAGGAGGGAAGTTGACAAGAACACCGGTAAGAAACCACCACCTACTGATCATGCCGGTGCACGACCTCAGAAGCATGAGCCTCCTCACCGCTCAGATCACCGACCACAGATGCTTGTTCCTAAGGAGCAATTTACTCCCCTTATGGCTCCCATATCTCACATCCTACTGGAGATCGAGGAGGAACCTTATTTTAAGTATCCGACTCCCTTGAAGTCTGGGGTCCCCCGCAACAAGGAGTTTTACTGCCGGTACTACCGAGACTATGGTCACGACACCGAGGATTGCCGCCATCTGAAAAAGGCCATTGAGGAGCTGGTTCAGCAGGGCCACCTGGGCAAATTCGTCCGAAGGGGAAACCTTCCCACTTCGGGCCCATCGGCGCCTCTGATTCGTCCGGCTGGCATGGACAATGCTCCAACAGAAAAGACCATAGCTATGATTTCCTGAAGGGCGGGTGGCGGTTCAAAGAGGCAGCGAGAGGGAATAGATTCTGTAATTCCTTTCTTTAGAAAGGATTTAGATGGGGTAATTAATAAGCATGACGACAGTGTCGTTGTGTCCATGACTATAGCCAAACACCCTGTAAAAAGAATTTTAATTGATAGTGGGAGTTTGGTGGATGTTTTGAGCTACGAGGCTTTTGTTCGGATGAATCTGTCGAAGTCTTCACTCCGACCTGTTGTCGCGCCTCTAATGGGCTTCACTAGAGACTCGGTGAGCGTTGAGGGAGAGATTGCCCTCCCAGTCACAGTTGGAACCCCTCCATGTCAGAGCACCGTAGTTATAAATTTCTTGGTGGTCTGGGTCCCGCTGGCTTATAACGCTATCTTGGGGAGACCAGGGTTGAATCTGCTAGATGCCGTAATCTCCACTAAGAGATTATTGGTAAGGTTCCCCACCGACGAAGGAGTCGGAGAGATGAAAGGGGAGCAAAGCCCGCCACCGCTCTGCTATCATTTGTCTCCCAGCCCGCTGGAAGCGGCGTCGGCAATAGCCTCTGAGCCGCTCGATCCTCAGGAGCTGGGATGGAGGGGAGAGCTCGGAAGTTAATGGCTACATGCCATATCTGGGAGGTCCATTACCCCGAATGGTTGGCCAATGTGGTGTTAGTCCGTAAGACCAACGAGAGCTAGAGAATGTGCGTGGATTTTACTGATCTCAACAAAGCATGCCCTAAGGACAGCTTTCCCTTGCCCCGGATCGATCAACTGGTGGATGCTACATCCGGACATGAGGACCTTAGCTTCATGGATGCTTTCTCTGGATACAACCAGATCCAGATGAATCCGGCGGATGAAGAAGCTACCTCCTTCATAACTGAGAAGGGGCTGTACTGCTACAGGGTAATGCCTTTCGGGCTAAAGAACGCTGGAGCCACCTACCAAAGGCTGATGAACAAGGTCTTCGAGGGCCAGATAGGATGCAATATGGAAGTGTACGTGGATGACATGTTGACAAAAAGCATCCACACCACTGACCATATCGCGGACCTAACGGAGACTTTTGACAACCTTCATCGATACCAGATGAAGCTGAACCCACACAAGTGTGCATTTGGGGTGACAGCTGAAAAGTTCTTGGCGGATTTTTTGGTCGAATGCACTTGGGGAGAGGAGCAACCTAAATAACCTCCTACAGACACTCAGCCCCTCAGAACTAGTGATGATGAATGGGTCCTTCATGTAGATGGGGCATCGAATTCTCAAGGGAGCGGAGCAGGCCTCATCTTGGCCAACTTGGATGGAGTTGTAACCGAGTGTGCACTTCGGTTCCTCTTTCCAGCCACTAATAATCAGGCAGAATATGAAGCTTTGCTGTCCGGGATGAGATTAGCTCGAGAGCTTGGGGTGAAACGCCTTAGGGAATTCACCGACTCCTAACTGGTCGCTGGCCAAATCACAAGGGAATATGAAGCAAGGGATCCCATCATGTCCCGCTACTTAAGTGTGGTGCAATCGCTGGCTTCTCCCTTGGCTCACTTTAGTGTCAGCTACATTCCTCGACAGGAGAATGCTAGAGCCGATGCCTTATCCCGTCTTGCCACCTCAGCCGATGGGATGTTGGGAAGAGCTTATGTGGAGCACTTAGAAGCCCCGAGTATTGACGTATCAAGAGAAACTCTACCAGTGGAGCAGGAGCCTTCTTGGATGGATGCCTACGTCTGGTACTTTACCGAGGGTACCCTCCCAGAAGACCCTACCGATGCTAGGAAACTTAAAAGATGGGCCCCAAAGTTTTTCATAATGGAAGGAAAGCTCTACCAGAGGTCATTCTCATACCCGGTCCTCAGGTGTGTTGGTCTCACCGAAGCTAATTATATTCTGCGAGAGATACATGAAGGTATATGTGGAAACCATATGGGGGGCAGAGCTTTTGCATACAAAGCCCTACGGCAGGGGTATTACTGGCTGACAATGAAGGAGGATGCATCCAAACTTGTCAAGAGGTGCGACAGTTGCCAGCGCCATGCCAACATTCAACATCAACCGACGTCCCAGCTGACCCCCCTGGCTGTACCCTGGCCCTTGCACAGTGGGGCATGGATATCCTGGGACCATTCCCTCTAGCCTCCGAACAACGCAAGTTCCTAGTGGTGGCCGTCGACCATTTCACCAAGTGGATCGAGGCGGAAGCTCTCGCTAAGATCACGAGGTCAAAATAAGGACTTTCTTCTAGAAGTCTATGGTGTGCCGGTTCTAGCTACCGCACACCCTCGTTACTGACAACAGCCGACAGTTTGACAACACGGCCTTCTAGGAATTCTGCGATGGCCTAGGCATCCATCATCGATTCACCTCCGTGGGGCACCCCCAAACCAACGGTGCAGCCGAGGTGACCAATCGCATCATCCTCCAAGGACTTAGGGCTCGGCTAGATAGCTGCAAAGGGCACTGAGTGGATGAACTCCCTAGTGTACTATGGGCCTACCACATGACGTCGCGAGCCCCTACTGGGGAACTCCTTTCAGCCTGGTCTTTGGGACCGAAGCGGTCATTCCGGTGGAGATAGGAGTTCCCAGTCCCCAGACAGAATTATACCATGAAGAAAGCAACTCAAACTAGCTGCGAGCCAATCTATATTTGGTAGAAGAATTGCAAGACCAAGCATAGCTTCGCATGGCAGCATTTCGTCAGTGAGCGGCCAAGTACTACAATGCTCGAGTGCGATCCAAGACGTTCCATCCTGGAGATCTCATTCTGCGAAGAGCTGAAGTATCAAAGCCAGCAGAGGAGGGCAAGATGGCACCAAAATGGGAAGGACCATAGCGTGTCAAGGAGGTACTTCACCACGGGGCGTACAAAGTTAAAGAGCTAGATGGAAAACCACTTCCCTGCACCTAGAACACCGATAATTTACGCCGGTATTACTAGTAAGGTGCTATCTTCATTAATTTAAATCCATTTGATAGTTTGATGTTCGAAATGTTCACATTCTTTTTGAATGAGTATGTTTCGCAATTAAAAAGACCGGCTCCGCATCAGCATCAAAGACCGGCTCCACGTCGGCACACTAAAGACCGGCTCCGCATCGGCACCAAAGACTGGCTCCGCATCGGCACACTAAAGACTGGCTCCGCATTGGCACCAAAGACCAGCTCCGCATCGGCACCAAAGACCGGCTCCACGTCGGCATCAAAGATCGGCTCCATGTCGGCACCAAAGATCGGCTCCGCGTCAGCACCAAAGACCAGCTCCGCGTCAGTACCAAAAACTGGCTCCACGTCGGTATCAAAGACCATCTCCGCATCGGCATCAAAGATCGGCTCCGCATCGACACCCAAGACCGGCTCCGCGTTGGCATCAAAGACCGGCTCCACGTCGGCACCAAAGACCGGCTCCGCGTCGGCACACTAAAGACTGGCTCCACGTTGGCACACTAAAGACCGGCTCCGCATCGGCACTAAGGACCGACGCCCTGCGTCGGCACTAAAGACCGGTGCCCTGCGTTGGCACCAAAAACTGGCTCCCTGCGTTGGTATCCGGGACAATGTTTTGGGTCACAATCACATTTCGCGTAACCTATCTGACGAGGTGCCATTGGTTGGTGATTCATGACAGCTTACACAACTAAAGCTGGTTATAACCAAAGGCACGCAATGAGGGTTAAAACATTCATTGATGGCTAAAATGTTACAAAATTGCAGACCTGAGTCGGGCTTAGAGCAATACAAAAAAAAAAAAACTACTAAGGGTTATTTGGGGCCGGGTCATCATCTTCAGGGACATCATCTGGCTTCAGCCCATCAATGTCCTCCAGGTCATAGAGTTCTTGGATTTTTTCCTTGCAATCTTGGAAGCCAGCATTATAAGCAAACACCGCCGACTTGGCTAGCTCCTTATCAAAGGCTTTAGACTTTTTGAAATCCTCTACGGCCTCTACAGCCCTTTTCTCCGCCTCGAGGGCTCTCTGCTCGGACTCGACGGCCTCCCTCTTGGCCTCAGTCACCGCCGCCTCCAAGTCGACAATCTTGGCGTCGGACTGGCGGGCAGCCTCTTTAGCTGCATCTATTTCAATGGAGGTGGAATCCAATCGAGTCTTCAAGATGCACATTTCTGATTCCACCACCTTCAGCCTCTTCTCGGCCATCCTTTGCTTTTCCTCGGCTGCCTGAGCGTTATCCAGCTCATTGGCTGCACGACACTGGGCAACTTCAAGCGCGTACTCGGCCTTCTCGGCTCTCAGCCGGATGGTTTCAACCTCACCTTTGAGGGTGGCCCGGGTATCCTCCAAAGCCATTTCCGCCTTTTCTGCCCTGGCTTGGAGTGATAACATCTCCTCCCACACCTGGTCGATAGCAGTATCACTCAGGGTCCAAAGTTCCTTCATGGCGATCAGAGAGTTCAGTGCCTAAAGGGAATGTCAATATTAAAAAGCAAAATAAAACAAACGAAACAAAGAGGAAAAATGATAATGGAGCAGAGGCTCACCCAGAGATGTGCCACTGGCGCCTCGCGAAAGAAGGTGGCTCTCCCTTGATGCGGAGAAACTCTTGCACCTCCACCACAGATGCCTCATCTAAAGCCTGCTCGGCCCAGCGACTGTGATTCGCCAACAGTGATTGGAAGGAAGGGTCGACGCCCCTCCTTTCCCTTGGCACGGGGTCCATGGAGGCGGATTCCGCCTCTGACTCTGCTGCCTCCGGCCCCTGGACTGGTGGAGGCGCTTCGGTTGTTGCCCCTACGGGAGTTGGCCCTATTGCTGCAGGAACTTGCTCCATCTCCACGGCTTTGGGCAGGGGTGACGGCGCTTTTGTGACCTGCTCAGGAGAAGGATCAAGCAGGATGATAGGAGGAGCTGGAACTGAAGATCTCCCTTCTACTTGGCTCCGCCCGACTTCCTCGCCGGCCTCGGCCCTTACTGTATCTATCTTGGCGGTCTCGTCGGCTTGGGCTCTGGCCGCCTCGCACACGTGCGGGGGTTCCACAATTTTGGCCCTTTTAGCATCGGCCTCCCCAGCGTCAGCCCTTCTAGGGTCGACCTTCTTCAAAACCTTAGCGTGTAGGGGCTTCATAACTCTAGCCCCTCCAACGTCAACCCTTCCAACGTCGGCCCTCCCCGCGTCGGCCCTCCCTGCCTCAGCCCTCCTTGGGATTTTGGCAACGGCCTTCTCTCGGCAAGGGGCTCATCCCCCGTAGCCTTCCTCTTCCTAGTGGCGCCTGCCTGAGCTCGTGAAGCGATGGCGCCATCCCTATAAAGGCGGAAGATGAATTAAAAAAAAAGAAAAAAAAAGAAAAAAGAAGGGGAAAAAGGAAAAAGAAGGTGAGTAATCAAGTGCTCACCACTCGAAGGAATTAAGCCGGCGAGACGAAGGTTTTCCTTGGCTAGAAGCTTATTGCACCGAGGGACATCAGCAGTCAGAAGCTGCCCGAATGCCATCCGATCTCTTGGAAGGATGGAGGAATCCCTATTGGCATCAATGTTGGGTGTCCCCCAGCTTCCGCACACCCCGTCGATATCAGCAAAAAAGAACTTATCCTTCCACCCCTTGACGGAGGTGGGATGGTATAACTTAAGGATCCTATTGGACCTAGGGGTGAAGGACCACCAACCTGATTGCTTGCGGAGGGTATAAAAGCTACGGAATAAGGAGATGCTAGCCTCTATGCCTTGCAGGTGACAGAGAACCAGAAAGCCAACGATGGTTCGGATCGAATTAGGCACTAGCTAGGAAGGTGTTAGAGAATATCGGTCCAGAAGATTGAGAATGAAAGGGTGGATAAGTAGTCAAAGTCCGGCCTTTAAGAAGGCTCCGTACAAGGCAACTCTTCAGGAACAGGAAGAGGTTACCCTATCATTAGGAGCAGGGTAGAACAAATGAAGGTCTGATGGAAAGCTATATTTGGCTTTCAGATTTACTATGTCTTGAGCAGACATATTGGAAGCAGTCCCTTCGGGGGACTCCTTGACGATGCTAGAAGGACCAGCAGTCGTCGGATGGCTCTGGGCGGAAATCCGCCCGCCGGTCAGATGACTCCTGGCTACGGGGTGACTGACCGGCCGCTGTTCCGGCAAGGAGTGATCAGAGGAGGGGGTAGACCACTGGCTTGATAAGGAAGCAGAAGTTTGAGAAGGGGTGGGGGAACACCCCCAGGAATCGGAAATGGAGCAAGAAGGCGAGGAAGCCATGGAGACTAATCTTGAAAACTTGAGATAGGATCGAAGGAGCACGAGGAGAGAACGAACACGGGAGACGAACGGACGCTTGCGGACTTAAGAGGGAGCAGTAGCGTAAGAGAAGGGAGGATGGGAGGATAAGACGATTTTTTCTCTTATAACCTCATTTCAAATCACCCCACGATCGTCGTTCTGGCTAGGTGTCCACCTTCAAATGAAAGGCGCTTCGGCAGCCTACCAGCACGAAAAACACGAAAAGCTCCACCAATAAAGAGACGGCATTGGCCTTACCATAATGATGACGCTCGCCTTTTGTGGCTCATTTCTCGAGGGAAATCCTCTCCAATCCCAACAGCCTGGACAAGCAAAATGATGGTGCAAAAATCGGCCGCCCAGAGGATATTAACACCCCTTTCGCGGGTGATTGTGCGCTCACCCATCTCAGGGGTAGGGGGGCATCTGATACGGCTGGCCGATTCCTCTGGGTGGTATTATCTTTTGCATAATTTTTGAAAATAATGATATGAGAGCAAAACCCAGAAATAGAACTCCAGTGCCAGCCTTTGGCTCCGGCCTCCAGTGCTGGCCTTTGGCTCCGGCTCCGGCCTCCAGCATCGGCCTCCAGCGTCGGCCTCCAGCGCCGGCCTCCAGCGCTGGCCTTTGGCTTCGGCCTTCAGCGCCGGCCTCCAGCGTCGGCCTCCAGCGTTCGCCTCCAGCAACGGCCTCCCGCACTGGCCTTTGGCTCCGGCCTTCAGCGTCAGCCTTCAGCATCGGCCTCCAGCGCTGACCTTTGGCTCCGGCCTTCAGCGCCAGCCTCCAGCGTCGATCTCCAGCGTCGGCCTCCAGCAACGGCCTCCAGTGCTAGCCTTTAGCTCTGGCCTTCAGCGCCGGCCTCCAGCATCGGCCTCCAGTGTCGACCTCCAGCAACGGCTCCAGCGCAAGCCTTTCTTCGGCCTCCAGCGTCGGCCTCCAGTGCCGGCCTCCAACAACGGCTTCGGTCCTAACTCGACGCCTTTTTCGCATGCACAATGACCCGTCTCATACAACAGATCCCGTGATTCGAGGTCTATTGCCGTGTACCTCGCTCGCAGAAATCACGGGCCAGTGTTAGCTCGTTCAGCAGTTACCGCTATAAGCGGCCCTCATCCAGCAACGGCTTAACCACTTGCCATTCGAAGAAACTTATCCCAACGAGGAAGATTCGACGGTTCCAATGGAACGAGGTAAACGGGACCCCTATACAGGTATAAAAAGAGGACCCGAGCTCAATGCGAGGGGGATCTCTCTTTCTCTCTATCTCTCAAGTTCTACTCATATACAATTCCTGTTCTACAACCCACTGACTTGGGCGTCGGAGGGTCCCCACCGGAACCACCGGTCCGGGACTTTTTGCAGGCTCTAGAAGGAAGACGGTGACCTCTCCACATTCTCGCAGGCCTGTGGAGATCTCAGCCCACCCGATGTCCATCGCAAGTGATTTGGCAGCAACAGCAGCCCTTATAGTTGTTAAAAAATCAGAAGAAGCTATTCACTAACATTTATTCCACGACTTGCTTGCTAACCTTAATCGATCATTTCAATTTAATATTCCGTATGACTGGAAACTTTCAATAACTTATTCTGCGATTCCCTGAGAATGCATTCTCCAAAGATGATCGTCCAAATCAAGAGGCCAAATTAATTAAAGGCAACTTGTGGAAAAAAAAAGAATATAGTCTTGGTTTGGTGAGAGAGATTAGTTTTGTCGTGAGGTGTCATGAAATGGAAAGAGGCAACCATTTTCACTGCGGACATATGAGAAAGTGAGCCCATTCATGTGATGCAAGGCAAATTTCATATTTCGATCATAGCCGTCCGCTCCCTCCAAATCAAACCAAGGCATAGGTGTTATCTTTTCATGATATTATAAAATTTCTAACAAATAACTACGTTAGTGTTGAAAGTTAAAAGCGAGTCTGATTCAATAGGTCTACATTTCATCTCCCTTAATTCGTGCCTTCATGGCAAAGGAGCTAAAAAATAAGAATGGCGTCAGTGATGGTTCCTTGGAAAAAAGCCATGGTTGGTGATATGGATAATGGACAAAATAGTTAAACTAAATAAATAAAAGGCAGCCTGGATGGCCCCCAATCCTAGGCGGCCCCCAGTCTTGGCAGCCTCCAGGATCTAGGAGGCCCCTAGAGTCTGGACGGCTCCCAGTCCTGGACGGCCCCCCAGTCTTGGGCGGCCTCCAGGATCTAGGCGGCCCTTAGAGTTTGGACGGTCTCCAATCCTGGATGGCCCCCGGTCTTGGGCGGCCTCCAGAGTCTAGGCGGCCCCCGGTCCTAGGAGGCCCCTAGAGTCTGGACGGCTCCCAGTCCTGGACGGCCCCCCC
>UESW01005084.1:402056-471077 GCA_900491605.1 Calamus simplicifolius | reverse complement strand
CATGTCTATAACCAGTAAATACAATGCTATCATCAATAGAATTAGTTACAGTGCATACAGAAGATTTAAATGAAACATTAAAATTTTTATCACATAATTGACTTATACTTATTAGATTATGCTTCAAACCATCAACATAAAGTACATTATCAATAAATGTAGATGGAGTTATACGGACTTTACCAAGGCCCATAATTTGACCTTTACCGTTATCGCCAAACGTAACAACTCCACCTTTCTTTTCTTCTAGGGTGATGAATTCATCTTTGTCACCCGTCATATGTCTTGAGCAGCCACTATCAAGGTACCACTTTTTCTTTGATCTTTTGGCTACAAGACATTCCTGCAACATAATTTAAACTTTATGTTTAGGTACCCAAGCTTTCTTGGGTCCTTCATGGTTAGCAGCAACAAAAATTGTTCCTTTCGGAACCCATATTTTCTTAGCTTTAACATTTAACTTGTTGTTATTATTTAACGTTTTGCATTCAAATGATTTATGACCTTTTTCATTACATTTGAAACAAGTTATATTACTTTGGTTAGCTTTTATAAAAATATTCTTTAACGATTTTGTTTCCTTAATGTGTTATATCCTAAACCTGCTTTGTCAAAAACAGCTTTTTGACTATCTAGGATCATGTTGAGTTTAGTTGAACTTAAAGTGAATTTCTCAACAATGTCTTTATATTTTTTAACATCTTTCTTAAGAGAGTCATTTTCTTTAACTTGCTGTTCTTTTCTAAAGCTAAAGTTTTAATTGATCTTTTAAATCTTTTGTTGAGTTTTTAGTTTCAGATTTTAACAAATCTATTTCTTGATTAAGATTATCTCTTTCTTTGCTAAGTTCTTCTTTTTCATTAGTTAAGTTCTTAACTTCTAAAGCTAATTCATTTTTACTTTTAGCTAAGCTAATGTTGTCATTTTTCAAAAACTTATACTTCTTTTTCAATGATTTAAAATCAATCATAAGTTCATTAAAAGCCTCAAACATTTCATCAAATGTAAATTCATCATCGGGGGTTTCGGTACTTACCTCATTGTCGTTGTCGTCGTCGTTGGCCATGAAGCAGACATTAGCAACTTCTTTTTGTTCTTCTTCTTCGGAAGAAGACTCTTCACTATCAGTCCAAGTTGCCATGTAGGCCTTTTTCTTTTTCTTGTAGGCCTTCTTAAGTAAAGGACAGTCATATCTAAATGCCCTGGTTTTTTACATTCATAGCATACTAAGGGCTCTTTCTCTTTGTCCTTTTCCTTTTTCTTATCCTTTTCCTTTTCTCCTTCCATTTTTGAAACAAATCTCTTTTTGTGGAAGGGCCTCCTTCTTTGCATAAATTTCTTGAACTTCCTTGCAAGGAGGGCTGACTCATCATCATCATCCTCTTCATCATCGCTGCTGCTTATTTCCTTTTCTGCAGCTTTGAGGGCGATGGTCTTCTTCTTTCTTGACTCATCCTCATTGACATGTTGTTTGACTTGAAGCTCATGAGTCATCAGCGAACCAAGAAGCTCTTCCAATGGTAGGATGTTCAGATCTTTGGCTTCTTGTATGGCGGTCACCTTGGCTTCCCAAGTCCGTGGAAGTGACCTAAGGATTTTGCGAACAAGCTCAGAATTAGTATAAACTTTTCCAAGACTTTTCAAACCATTCACAATATCAGTAAATCTAGTGAACATGCATGTGATGGTTTCATTTTGTTCCATAGTAAATAATTCATATTTATGAACCAAAATATTTATCTTTGATTCTTTTACTTGGTTTGTTCCTTCATGAGTAATTTCCAACCTATCCCAAATTTCTTTTGCGGAATTACAAGTTGAGATTCGGTTGAATTCATTTGAGTCTAAGGAACAATATAAAATATTAATGGCCTTAGCATTTAGTTGTGCCATTCTCCTATCATTATCATTCCAATCCCTTTCGGGTTTAGGAACAATAGTGCCATCAATAAGGTGTGTGGGTGTACTAGGTCCATTATTATTACTCCCCACAATTCATAGTCCGAAGCTTGAATGAATATTCTCATTCTAGCTTTCCAATATGAATAGTTGGTTCCATTAAATAAAGGAGGTCGATTCGTAGAATGACCTTCAGCAAAACTTGAACCAATTTGTGTTGCCATATGGATCTTTAGCCCTTGATCGTGAGATCAAATTCTAAATGAGCACTTGCTCTGATACCAATTGTTGGCCCAGATGGCAACCCAAGAGGGGGGGGGGTGAATTGGGTTCTTAAAAATTTAAGACTTTTTAGACTTTAATTGATTAGTTAGCAAGATGTGCAAGTGAGTGAAATTAACTAATAAGCAATGCACAAGCAATTAAGATAGAGAGATAGAGAGAGAGAAATATAGCACGGCAAACACAAGATAATTTTATAGTGGTTCGGTGTAACCAACACCTACGTCCACTCCCAAGATTCACTTGGGTCCACACTATAATCTCTCTAGATTACAGCCGAGTTGTTTTCCAAGCTCACAACTCAAACTTGTTGTTTTACCGGGTGCACAACGAACCCAGCTGGTTTTAACTCGGGCTTACCAGCACAAAACCCTACACGTTGTTTTTCTCGGGCTCACAACTAACCCAACACAAGCACTCCGGCTTGTAACGAGGTATACCAACCTCCACTAATTCAATCCACTGATTGAATCAGCAAACAATAGAATAGAATGTTTGAACAATAAAGTGCTCCCCTTGAGCAAATATACAATGAAGTACAAAATAAAAAAGGTTAGAAAAGCCTGATTGTATTGCAGATGGTAGTGGCTTGGGCTTCTTCCTTCTTCTCTTCAACTCCTCTTGAAACGTTGAATCACGCCTCAGCAAGATTCTTGACCGTTGAAGATTTTGGAGTTGAGATGAAGCTTTTTCTCCCTTTTGAAAATCCTTCGATTTGACCTTTGAAATGCTTGTGGATTTTCTTTAAACTCTTGTGGATTGATGAGAAGGAGCGGACGAAACTTCCTCTTGGATTTCACTCCTTTTGAATCACTCTTCTTTGAGCTAAATGATTTTCCGATATGCTCTGTTTTTCCCTCTTTTCAAAAGATATTCTTTTCTCTCTTTTTGATTTTCTCTTGTATATTGATTTGAAAAGAGCTCCTCTATTTATAGAATCTGCAAAAATATATCGTTAGAGACAAGGAAAAATAGCCGTTATTCAAAAATCTTACCGTTGGGGCTAATGTGTCATTGTTAAAAATCGCGCCCAGATTTGCTGGAGTCGGCTCAAGCTTTTCCCGAGTCGGCTCGAGCTCGTCTTACCAAAAATAGAAATGTTTAAAAAGGTTAGGGGTCGACTCGCTAAAAGTGAAGTGTCGACTCCTGAAAGTCGGGAGTCGACTCGAGAAAGACTTGGGGTCGACTCGCGAAGTGCTCAGAAAAACACTCTTCTGGTGTCTGAGCGGAGTCGACTCGCACAGTCCAGGAGTCGGCTCGACAGAATCAGGGGTCGACTCGACAATTTCATGGGTCGACTCGACACAGATGCACATTTCTGTACACTGAGCGGAGTCAACTCTGAAACTCAGGAGTCGGCTCCGGAACGTATCAAAAATCAGAAACTTTTCTGATTGACATTAAAATCGTTCCAGATTCATTTTAATTCAATGTTTTGTCATGGAATCAATAAAATTAACATTTAGAATTGATTCATGAACTAATCCAAAAACTTGTTGATTAAAACATGAATTATAACATTTCTTTTTTTTGAAAGTTTGAATATTAAGCTTAAAGTCACTTTCAAAATTGTTTAAAGTTAAACTTGAGCATTTATGTTGATTGTTCAAAATAAATTTGTTGCTCATTTGCATACACTCATTACATCCTTTAATAAACTCAATGGCTTTTAGTAATCATCAAAATCAAAAGGATTGGATCATATAATTTTTCTATAATCTTTCAACACTAATTAAATTAGTCATTGCTCTTAGTTCTAGGAATCTTTTAGGATATTTTCTTTAGAATCTTCTTTTTCTCTTCTATAATAATAATAATAATAATAATAATAATAATAAAACTGAATTATTGTTTGCTTTAGAGTCATTGGTAGGGTGTATGCTTGGTCGCTGATCGTTGCAACCTAACCTTATACCCTTAGATCCCGAGATAGAAAGAACTATTAGAGCAAACAGACTCAGAATTATGGATCCTAATAATGAAAATAATCAACCATGACAGTTAAAAGAGTATTTCACTCCTTCAAGGTATACCTACTCTCCCTGCATTCAAGTGCCTCCAGTAGAGGCTGTCCAATACGAAATTAAGTCAAGTGTAATCCAAATGTTACCATCCTTCTATGGACTTACAAATGAGGATCCCTACAAACACTTAGATGAATTATTGGAAATTTGCTCAACTGTCAAGATTCAAAATTTCTCTGATGATACACTTAGGCTTAAGTTATTCCCTTTTTCCTTAAAAGATAAAGCCAAGTATTGGTTAAATTCACTGGACACTGTTATAATCTCAACTTGGGATCATCTTCAGAGAGAGTTTCTTAAGAAATATTTTCCTATAGGAAAAACGAATCAAATTAGAAAAGCCATAACAAGTTTCTTCCAGACAGATGGAGAGATGTTTCATGAGATATGGGAGAGATTTAAAGAACTAATTAGAAAATGTCCACATCATGCCATACCCAAATGGCAACTGGTTCAGTGCTTTTATGATGGTTTATCAGAAAAGCATCGGCAAATGGTTGATACTTCATGTGGTGGGACATTTATGTTAAAAAATGAACATGAAGCTTGGCAACTGGTTTAGTGCTTTTATGATGGTTTATTAGAAAAGCATTGGCAAATGGTTGATGCTTTATGTGGTGGGACATTTATGTTAAAAAATGAACATGAAGCTTGGCAACTCTTTGAGACATTAAGTGAAAATTCATTAAATCACATATCAGTTGCTCGTCGAGACCCTCCCATAGGACCTAAAAAAGGTGAAATATATGAAATAAGTCATTCTACCGATATCTATACCAAGGTAGATGAATTATCCCATAAACTTGACCGAATTCTGCAAGTTGGAAACATCTCTTCTCCATCTACTTAAATACATGAGGTCTGCATAATTTGTTCGAGTCCAACCCATTCTATAGGTGAATGTCCAGCTGCATACCAATTTCCTGAACTTGCTCAAGAGCAAGTCTACCAAGCCCAAACCCGATTGGCTCCTAGAACAGGAAATGATCCATATGCAAATACTTACAATCCTGGCTGGTGAAACCATCCAAATTTTTCTTAGAAACCTTAACCTATAGCCAATTCATCGATCAGACCTAATTATCAGGAAACCAATTTTAGAAGCATGCCATATTCACAATATCCAAACATCCCATAACCTCCATCGAATAATCATCCTACTTTTGAAGACAAAGTGTTACAAGCATTGAAAGGGCTAGAAATGAATACCCAAATCCTTCACTCCCACACACAATCTATTGCAAAACTAGAAACTCAGATAGGTCAATTAGCCACAGCATTCAGTAGAAGGGAGGAGGGTAAGTTACCTAATCAGCCTATCGATAACCCAAAAGGACAATTCATGGCTGAGGGTTCCAATAGTCCTGACAAATTCCCAGAACATGCTAATCAATCATGACTCTCAGAAGTGGAAAAACATTAAACCCACCTAAACCAACCCAAAAATTAGAAGTGGCTAAACCAGAAAAGAGAAGAAATAAAGAAGAAAAGGAATTCAAAGATCAAGCAATCACACCTAAAGCCCCATTCCCTAGTGCTTTAGAATCTCCTTTGCCTTCAGATAAGAAGAATATAAAGATGAATGAGATGCTTGAGTTATTTAAGCAAGTCCAAATAAACGTACCTCTTCTTGATGCTATCAAGCAAGTTCCATCTTATGCCAAATTTTTAAAGGATCTATGCACATAAAAACGGAAAGCAAAGTCACAAATACCAAAAAAGATCCATTTGACTGAGCAAGTCAGCTCAGTTGTTCAGCAAATAACCCTACACAAACTAAAAGATCTTGATACCCCGATTATATCACGTGTCATAGGAAACTTCACAATCAAGAAAGCATTCACTACAAGAAAATACCGAAATAGCGACGCAAATTTAGCGACGCAAAATTGCGTCGCTAAATTGCGACCTCTTTGCGACGCCTTTGTGACAACAAAATATTGCGACGCATTAGCGACTCAATTAACCAAAAAATCATAAAAATATTAAATTTTTAATATTGCGACGCAAATATTGCGTCGCAATATTTTTTAAATTAATTTTTTATGAAATATAAATATCAATAAAAATATTGCGATGCAAATATTGCGTCGCAATGTTTTTTACAGAATTAAATATTTTAAATAGCGACGCATTAGCGACGCAATAAAATAGATAATTAGAAAAATTATTTTTAATTTAGCGACGCACCAATTGCGTCGCAAATAATTGAAATTAAATTAAATTTTATAAAATCTAATTATCGGAAAAAAATATTGCGCATCACAGTGCGTCGCAATGTTTTTAAAAGAATTAAATATATTAAATAGCGACGCATTAGCGATGCAATAAATTAAAAAATAAGAAAAATAATTTTTAATTTAGCGACGCAACAAATGCGTCGCAAATAATTTAAATGAAATTATATTGTTTAAAGTATAAATAGTTTACAAAATATTGCGACGCATAACAGTGCGTCGCAATGTTTTAAAAAGAATTAAATATTTTAAATAGCGACGCCTTAGCGACGCAATAAAATTGGAAAATAGAAAAATTATTTTTAATATAGCGACGCAAAATTGCGTCGCAAATAATTTAAATGGAATTATATTTTTTACAGTAGTAATATTTTAAAAAATATTGCGACACCAACCAGTGCGTCGCAATATTTTGAAAAGAATTAAATATTTTAAATAGCGACGCCTTAACGACGCAATAAACTAGAGAAATAGGAAAATTATTTTTAATTTAGCGACGACACAATTGCGTCGCAAATAATTTAAATGGAATTATATTTTTTTCAGTACTAATATTTTAAAAAAATATTGCGACGCCAACCAGTGCGTCGCAATATTTTGGAAAAAATTAAATATTTTAAATAGCGACGCACTAGCCAGAAAATAAATTAAAATTATTTTTAATATAGCGATGCAATAAATGCGTCGCAATAATTTTAAATAAAATTAAATTTTATAAATTATAGATATGAGAAAAAATAATTACGACGTAACACATTGAGTTGCAATGTTTTTAAAAAATTAATTATGTTAAATAGCAACGCATTAGCGATGTAATAAGCGAAAATATTAATTTGGAAAATTATGTTTTAATATAGCGACGTACTTGTTGCATCGTAATTATTAGAATTAAAGTTAATTTTTTATATATTATAATTATCATATTAAAAAAATACGATGCAACCCTTTGCGTCGTTATATATTTAAAAAAATTAATTATGTTAAATAGCGATCGGTCCAAAATCGATCGTGACCGATCAGAATAAGGGCTTGGATCGATCGCAACCCTCGGATCGTCGTCGATCGGACCGATTGCCGCGGTCCGCGATCGGTCGTCGCCGATCGGGATCAGGGCTTGGATCGATTGCAAGCGTTGGATCGTCGTCGATCTCGGACGGATCGCCACGGTCCGAGATCGGTCGTGGCCGATCGGGATCAGGGCTTGGATCGATCGCAACCGTCGGATCGTCGCCGATCTCGGACGGATTGCAACTGTCCGAGATAGGTCGTGGCCGATCGAGATCAGGGCTTGGATCGATCGCAACCGTCGGATCGTCGCCGATCTCGGATGGATTGCAACTGTCCGAGATCGGTCGTGGCCGATCGGGATCACGGCTTGGATCGATCGCAATAGTCGGATCGTCGTCGATCTCGGACGATTGCAACTGTCCGAGATAGGTCGTGCCGATCGGGATCACGCTTGGATCGATCGCAACCGTCGGACCTTTGCCGATCGGACCGATTGCCGCGGTCCGCGATCGGTCGTCGCCGATCGGGATCAGGGCTTGGATCGATCACAACCGTTGGATCGTCGCCGATTTCGGACGGATCGCCACGGTCCGAGATCGGTCGTGGCCGATCGGGATCAGGGCTTGGATCGATCGCAACCGTCGGATCGTCGCCGATCTCGGACGGATTGCAACTGTCCGAGATAGGTCGTGGCCGATCGGGATCACGGCTTGGATCGATCGCAACCGTCGGACCTTTGCCGATCGGACCGATTGCTGCGGTCCGCGATCGGTCGTCGCCGATCGGGATCAGGGCTTGGATCGATTGCAACCGTTGGATCGTCGCCGATTCGGACGGATCGCCACGGTCCGAGATCGGTCGTGGCCGATCGGGATCAGGGCTTGGATCGATCGCAACCGTCGGATCGTCGTCGATCTGGGACGGATTGCAACTGTCCGAGATAGGTCGTGGCCGATCGGGATCACAGCTTGGATCGATCGCAACCGTCGGACCTTTGCCGATCGGACGATTGCCGCGGTCCGCGATCGGTCGTCGCCGATCGGGATCAGGGCTTGGATCGATCGCAACCGTTGGATCGTCGCCGATTTCGGACGGATCGCCACGGTCCGAGATCGGTCGTGGCCGATCGGGATCAGGGCTTGGATCGATCGCAACCGTCGGATCGTCGCCGATCTCGGACGGATTGCAACTGTCCGAGATAGGTCGTGGCCGATCGGGATCACGGCTTGGATCGATCGCAACCGTCGGACCTTTGCCGATCGGACCGATTGCGCGGTCCGGATCGGTCGTCGCCGATCGGGATCAGGGCTTGGATCGATCGCAACCGTTGGATCGTCGCCGATCTCGGACGGATCGCCACGGTCCGAGATCGGTCGTGGCCGATCGGGATCAGGGCTTGGATCGATCGCAACCGTCGGATCGTCGTCGATCTGGGACGGATTGCAACTGTCCGAGATAGGTCGTGGCCGATCGGGATCACGGCTTGGATCGATCGCAACCGTCGGACCTTTGCCGATCGGACCGATTGCCGCGGTCCACGATCGGTCGTGCCGATCGGGATCAGGGCTTGGATCGATCGCAACCGTCGGATCGTCGCCGATCTCGGACGGATTGCAACTGTCCGAGATAGGTCGTGGCCGATCGGGATCACGGCTTGGATCGATCGCAACCGTCGGACCTTTGCCGATCGGACCGAGTCCGCGATCGGTCGTCGCCGATCGGGATCAGGGCTTGGATCGATCGCAACCGTCGGATCGTCGTCGATCGGACGGATTGGTCCGAGATAGGTCGTGGCCGATCGGGATCAGGGCTTGGATCGATCGCAACCGTCGGATCGTCGCCGATCTCGGACGGATTGGTCCGAGATCGGTCGTGGCCGATCGGGATCACGGCTTGGATCGATCGCAACAGTCGGATCGTCGTCGATCTCGGACGGATTGCAACTGTCCGAGATAGGTCGTGGCCGATCGGGATCACGGCTTGGATCGATCGCAACCGTCGGACCTTTGCCGATCGGACCGATTGCCGCGGTCCGATCGGTCGTCGCCGATCGGGATCAGGGCTTGGATCGATCGCAACCGTCGGATCGTCGCCGAGACGGATTGCAACTGTCCGAGATCGGTCGTGGCCGATCGGGATCACGGCTTGGATCGATCGCAACAGTCGGATCGTCGTCGATCTCGGATTGGCCGAGATAGGTCGTCGATCGGATCAGGGCTTGGATCGATCGCAACCGTCGGATCGTCGCCGATCTCGGACGGATTCCGAGATCGGTCGTGGCCGATCGGGATCTTGGATCGATCGCAACCGTTGGATCGTCGACGATCGTCGCAATCATTAAAAATTTTATAAAATAAATTGCGATGCCATTTATCGTCGCAATTATTAACATTAATTATAAATATAATCATTTATAAATATTATTAATATAATATTGCGACGCCATTTGTCGTCGCAATTATTATAATAAATTTAAATATTTTCATTTAAAAATATTTAAAAATAATTGCGACGCACTTATTGCGTCGCAATATATGTAAGTTTTTATTTTAATCAATTTAAATTATTAAAAAATATTGCGACGCCTTAGCGACGCAATTATTAGAAAATAAAAATATTTTTCCCGCCAGGTGATGGCGCCAATTTAGCGACGCTTAGCGACGCATTTATTGGCGTCGCTATGTTTTCATAAAATTATTAAAAACATTTATTAACGATGGATTAGCGACGCCCAGTGCGTCGCTAAGAAAAAAAAAAATTGCGAAAAATTGCGACGCAATTTTGGCGTCGCTAATTGCCTATATTTAAGCCCCCCTTTCTCTTTCCTCCTTCCCGTCTTGACCTAGCGCCGCCGTGAAGCTAAAGCTATCTCCGGCGCATCCCCGTCCTCCGGCTACCCGCGATCCACGACTCCGGCAACCCGGCGATCTCCTCAACCAAGGTAAGCTCCATAAAAAAAAAAATTTTTTTTTTATTTATTTCCCTACGGCCACGGCCGCTGCCGTGGCCGTCTTCTCCGGCCACGGCCGCTGCCGTGGCCGGCAGTGGCCTGGCCACGGTGGCCAGGCCACTGTAATAAAAAAAAAAATTTTTTTTTTAAACAGGGGGGAGGGGAGGAAACCCCCCCGCCCCCCCTTTTTTCACGGCCGGCCACGGCCGTGGCCGCGGCCGGACAAGGCGGCCACGGCCGCTGCCGTGGCCGTCTTCTCCGGCCACGGCCGCTGCCGTGGCCGGCAGTGGCCTGGCCACGGTGGCCAGGCCACTGTAAAAAAAAAAAATTTTTTTTTTAACAGGGGGGAGGGGAGGAAACCCCCCCGCCCCCCCTTTGTTTTTTGCCGGCCACGGCCGTGGCCGCGGCCGGACAAGGCGGCCACGGCCGCTGCCGTGGCCGTCTTCTCCGGCCACGGCCGCTGCCGTGGCCGGCAGTGGCCTGGCCACGGTGGCCAGGCCACTGTAATAAAAAAAAATTTTTTTTTTAAACAGGGGGGAGGGGAGGAAACCCCCCCCGCCCCCCCTTTTTTTCTTTCCACGGCCGTGGCCACGGCCGTGGCCGCGGCCGGACAAGGCGGCCACGGCCGTCTTCTCCGGCCACGGCCGCTGCCGTGGCCGGCAGTGGCCTGGCCACGGTGGCCAGGCCACTGTAAAAAAAAAAAATTTTTTTTTTAAACAGGGGGGAGGGGAGGAAACCCCCCCGCCCCCCTTTGTTTTCCCGGCCACGGCCGTGGCCGCGGCCGGACAAGGCGGCCAGCCGTGGCCGTCTTCTCCGGCCACGGCCGCTGCCGTGGCCGGCAGTGGCCTGGCCACGGTGGCCAGGCCACTGTAAAAAATTTTTTTTTTAAACAGGGGGGAGGGGAGGAAACCCCCCCGCCCCCCCTTTGTTTTCCCGGCCACGGCCGTGGCCGCGGCCGGACAAGGCGGCCACGGCCGCTGCCGTGGCCGTCTTCTCCGGCCACGGCCGCTGCCGTGGCCGGCAGTGGCCTGGCCACGGTGGCCAGGCCACTGTATAAAAAAAAAATTTTTTTTTTAAACAGGGGGGGGGGGGAAACCCCCCCCGCCCCCCCTTTTTTCTTGTCCGGCCACGGCCGCTGCCGTGGCGGCAGTGGCCTGGCCAACAAAAAAAAAAAAACAGGGGGAGGGGGGAAACCCCCCCCCCCTTTCTTTCTTGTCCGGCCAGGCAGTGGCCTGGCCACGGTGGCCAGGCCACTGTGAAAAAAAAAAAAAATAAAGCCAGAAAAATTATTTAATTTACATAATATTTATGCAATAATTAATTTAAGCAGAATGTTTATGACAATAGTATTTGTGCATTTATACTCATTTACATTTGTTATGTTTGATTATTTATATTTGCTGCAAACTTAATGATGCATTACATTTTGAAATGCTAAAAAAATGTTTTGTTGTATATTATTTAATTTTCAGCAACAAATTACTAGTTTCAATGATTTACATTTTAGTATTCGCAAACATTTGTATTTGACACAATAATCTTAAAAAGTTAGTGATTACATGTATAATTCACAAGAAGTTAAGAATAACAAGCATAAGTTCGATTGTCTTCGGACTTTCATAATCACAGCACTTTAATTAACCTTTAGACCCGTTTGAGAATTTGTAAGCCTTAGTCTTGCAAATTCTCAAATTGTCCTGGTGGACAGTTTGGGAATATTTTTGTGACATGTTAGTCTGCTAGTAATCATCGTGGGGTGAGATTTCGGTTTGCATTTGCTCATACGTTCTCCTAGTGTGGCTTATATACCACACATGTAGGAGAACATATGGGAAATGCTGCCGAAATTTCAATGTTGCCGATCGATGATAATTAATAGCAGAATAACATATCAAAAAATATTCTTGAATGGGATAGGGCCTTACCTTGTAGACATGGAGTGAAGGTAGAATTATTTAAGACACTTGAATTCTTGTGAAGTCTAATGACTAAACGCATCGCCTTATGGCCCGACACAAACTCAAGCCCTCTCTTTAGCCATTAACCTATGCATCGGTCCTTCCTAGCAATTGGTTGTAATTATTAGTATTATATATCTAAAAATTATTTGCGTACTTATAAATGATTTAATTGGTTGTAATTAACCTTAATTAGTTGTGCCCAAGAAATAATTTAGATATATATGTATTAATACTAATATAGTTTTATTTTTTGGTTTTAATTAATGCTTTACCAGACTTTGTATAAGTCGGACAAAAATGAGCGGGACTCGCTCATGGATGTATGCAAGGATAAAAGATGGCTTGCTGAATCCAGATTTTCTGAATGGATTGGAAGAGTTTATCGCATTTGCATGTAGCCAACCTGAATGGATGGATGGGCCTAGGATTAGGTGCCCATGCAACTTCCACAGGTGTCAGAATAAAGCCTACAGAGATGTGGAAACTGTTAAGGTGCATTTGTGTAAGAAGGGTTTTGTGCCTGATTACTATGTTTGGTACTGTCATGGTGAACCAGAGGATATTCCAGCAGTTGTTATAGGCGAACAAGAGTCAATTCCCGTAGAAGAACCATTTGTGAATTTAAACACATATGAACAAATGGTTATGAATGCATCGGGTAATGACTTCAATCAGAATACATTTATGGAAGAACCAAACCCAGAAGCACAACAATTTTACGATATGTTGAGTGCTGCCAATCAAGAATTGTATCCTGGGTGTGAGGGTCATTCCCAGTTCTCTACAGCTGCTCGAATGTTGAATATTAAGGCAGAACATCGATTATCAGAAAAGGCGTTCAATTCTGTAGCTGAGTTAATCAAAGAAATTCTGCCAAATGATAATGTTGCCGCAGACAGTTTTTACGCAACAAAGAAGTTGTTGCGTGGGCTTGGGCTTCCAGTTAATAAGATCGATTGTTGCTTGAACAATTGTATGATATTTTGGGGTGAAGACTCAGAGCTGAGATGGTGTAAGATTTGTGGGCAATCACGGTTCAAAAACACCGAAGGAGGAGCCGGTACAAGTAGGAGGAAAAGTGTGCCTTACAAGAGGATGCATTACTTTCCTCTTACCCCACGCCTGCAGAGATTATATAGATCTGAGGCAACAGCTGCTGATATGAGATGGCATGCCGAACATGAATCTAAAGAGGATGAAATGCGGCATCCATCAGATTCAAAGGCTTGGAAGCAGTTCAATGAAAATCATCCTGTTTTCGCTGAAGATATAAGGAATGTGAGATTAGGTCTTTGTACCGATGGCTTCCAACCATTTGGTCAAGCGGGGCAACAGTATTCATGTTGGCCTGTGATACTGACTGTATATAACCTTCCTCCGTGGAAGTGCATGAAAGATCCTGCAATGTTTTTAACCGTTTTGGTTCCAGGACCATCAAATCCTAAGGAAAAGATTGATGTCTTTCTGCAACCGTTGGTGGCCGAATTGAAAATGTTGTGGGAAACAGGAGTGGTAGCCTACGACATTTCTATGAAACAAAATTTCTTAATGAGAGCTGCTTTGATGTGGACAATAAGTGATTTTCCGGCATATGCAATGTTGTCTGGTTGGAGCACTGCTGGACGTCTGGCATGCCCTCATTGCATGTATGATTCGGATGCATTTACATTGCAGAAGAGTGGTAAGCAGTCATGGTTTGATAACCATAGGAAGTTCTTGCCACCAAATCATCCTTACAGGCGTAACTTGATCGCCTTCCGGAAGAACAAAGCAGTCACAAAATTTGCCGAACCGGTTAGGTCCGGCACGGATCTATTTGATTCTATAGAGAATTTGGGGTTGATGTATGCATGGGAACCAGATGCAGATAGAATAAATAGCCGTATATGTAAAGAACATAACTGGAAGAAGCGAAGTATATTTTGGGATTTGCCTTATTGGAGCACAAATCTCATCCGGCACAACTTGGATGTCATGCATATAGAGAAAAATTTCTTTGATAACATATTTAACACGGTGCTAAACATCCCGGGAAAAACAAAAGATACTGCAAAGTCAAGAGAAGAACTTAATCAGTACTGTAGAAGAGGTGATTTGAGAAGGAGTGCCGATGGGACCTATCCTAAAGCATGTTACACTCTTGACAGAAATTCACGAGAAGTTTTATGTAACTGGCTAAGAGGGTTAAAATTTCCAGATGGTTATGCCTCAAATATCGGTAGGTGTGTGGACATGCATAAGCTCAAGTTGTTCGGCATGAAGAGCCATGACTGCCATGTTTTCATGCAACGATTATTACCTATAGCTTTTCGTGAGTTGCTTCCGCAACATGTCTGGAAGGCAATTACGGAGCTCAGCTTATTCTTCAAGGAGTTATCTGCCGCAGTCATTACTTCTGCATCAATGGCAAGGCTTGAGGAGGAAATTCCAATTATTTTATGCAAGCTTGAGCGAATATTTCCTCCCAGTTTTTTTGACTCAATGGAGCATTTACCGGTTCACTTGCCATACGAAGCGAGCATAGCTGGTCCTGTGCAGTATCGCTGGATGTATCCATTCGAGAGGTAAATATATACATCATTAAGATATGTTGACATTTGAAATATTATTTCATTGCTTGAAAAATTCGTTAATTTTTTGTTGCAACTTTACATATAGGTATCTTAAGAAGTTAAAAAATAATGTGCGTAATAAGGCAAGGGTTGAAGGTTCTATATGCAATGCACACTTGGTCGAAGAAGTTTCAGCTTTTGCCTCGCATTACTTTGAGGGTCACGTCCACACGAGGAGCCGAAATCATGGTCGTAACGATGACGTATGTGTGGACGAAGCAGAAGCTAATGACGGTAGAATATCAATTTTTAAAGCTATCGGCCGTTCATTTGGTGGGCAGAAGTCAAGAAATCTTAGCGATATGGAGTATAATGCAGCACATTATTACATCCTAATGAACTGTCGAGAAGTCGATCCATATATTGAGTAAGTGTATACTTCAATGCTAAATTGAAAATTTAAATTTATATAATAATATACCATAATATTTAATTTCTAACAGTAGTTTTCATCCTTTTCATCCCATAAGGATGTTTTGTGATAGACAACGACAGATGAATCCCGACATCAGTCAAGTTGCAATTGGGCAGAAATTAGAAACGGAGTTTGCTTACTGGTTTTATGAATTTGTGAGTAGTATCACTCAATCAATTTCGATAATGGCAATTATTTTTTGAATTGGATGTCAATAGCTTATTAATTTATAGGTCAACGGTCCATGGTCGACAACCGACAATATTTTCATTAAATGTCTATCGCAATGGCCATTGAAGACCGTAACAACCTCTACTGGCTATTTTGTAAATGGGTACAAATTTCAGATTGAACGATTAGCAGCTTCAAGAGGCACTCAGAACTGGGGCGTGTGTGTAAAAGGAGAAAGTGTTGGAGCAAATATGCAGGATTATTATGGAAAGTTAGTAGAGGTGGTTGAAGTTGAATATCCCGGTTGGCCTTTAAAACGAACCGTATTGTTTCGTTGTGATTGGTTCGATCCGATAATTCCTGTGGGCAAAAGGGTTCATAACGACTATAATTTGGTTGAAGTGAACCATCGACGAAGATTACAGAAATATGACCCATTCATCCTTGCATCCCAAGCTCAGCAAGTCTTTTACTGCGGATATCCAAGTTTGCGCAACGACAAGCGAGATTGGTGGGCCGTTTCTAAAATCGTCCCACGTTCAACAATCGTATTAGAGGAGAGTTCATCAAGTCAATCAGCCGAGTGCCCTGCATTTCAAGAGGATGAGATGGAACTGCATGCAATTGAGGACGACACAAGAGCTCCTGAAACATCACTTAGAGATCCAAGTGGTGATGTCCAAGAAATTGCGGATGCAAATGTTCGGTTTCCTTCCGATAATGAAACTGATTCGCAATCCGATACGGCATCGGATGTTGAACCAACATTTCACGAAACAAATGACACCGATTAAACATAAAGGTTTTTTAAAATTTAACTTTTTTTTATAAGTGTTAAATTCTTACATAGTCAATCATTAATCGTAATTTAATTGTGTGAATCCTTAGTATTTTCAGTATGAGGGGCAGAGGTAGATCTACCGACGACAGATTGGGTGAGCAGAGACGTAGTTTGGATCCTTCGACATCAGATCACATGAGCGTCGGAGATGGAGAGTTTGGATCTCCAGCAGAGGCGCAGCCTTCGACCTCTGCACCAGTATTACCATCTACCCGATCGGCACAGACCTCCGAGAGTTCTTCCGCCTTCGGCCGCACTTTACTTCGACTTGATGCTCAGGGGATGTAAGTATATATTAATTACAAATATTTTGTTAATGTTTTTAAGTCATTAACTTATAAACTTGCATTTTTTTAACAGATTCATTGAGCAGCATCATGTCTCCAGCCACATCAGCGCCGTTTTTCAGAGGCGTGCAGATCCCAGTGGCTACGATTGGCGCCACGTATCGCCGGCCACGAGGGAGTTTTATTTTTCTGAGTTTCAGGTAAACTTATTAAATACAATTTAGCAGTGATATATAATTCTTTAAAGTTAATAAATTCAGAAACTAACTGTTTATTTTAATGCAGAAAAATTTACGTGGGATCCTGCCACCCATGATGCCATTAGGGCAGCATGGGAGGCTCTGACGCGACGCCGATACTCCGACATGCTTCATCGTTGGAGGTCGTCGGGTCAGCGTCCTGCGCACGTGCCAGAGGGTATTTGGCACGAGTGGCAGCAGGCCTGGGAGTCCGATGGCTGGCGCAGGAGGTCCGCATCAGCCAGCACGAACCGCCGATCTGAGAAGGGCGGTCGTGGCACGGGTCTCTCCTGTCATACATCGGGCTCCATTTCGATTCAGGAGCACAGACGGCGTATGGTAAGAAAACATAAATATTTTAATTACTATTTTAGTTCTTTACAAATATTTTATTAATATCATTTTTTTATTGTTATAGACTGAGCAGGAGGGCGGAGATCCTGGTGAGTTTCGTCTATTCAGGGCGACACACACCAGGAGGGACGGCTCCTGGGTCGATACGCGATCACGGGAGGTTGCGGTAAGAAATTAGATTTATGTAGTATCTGTTTAATTTTAAAATTTTATTTCTAGAAATTTATTAACTCATTTATTATTGATTTCATAATTTCAAGGCACGAGTCGAGGAGCTTCGATCCCAGGCATCACAGGTCGACTCTACTGATGGGGAGACGCCCGTCGAACTCTCAGCAGATGAGAGTCGACGTGTGTTTTTGGAGGCTGTTGGTGCCCAGCCACGAGACCGCAGGGTCTATGGTATGGGCACTAGAGCTTCTACATTTTTTCCCCATCAGGCCTCCAGCTCGCGAGTTCCTGCTGATCTTCCTCCCGAGCGTTTAGAGGAGCTTCGCAGATCTATTGCAGAGGAGCTTCGCCAGGATTACGAGCAGGATTTTGAGGATCGTATGCGAGGCCGGGATCAGGAGGTTGCTGACATGCGAGATGAGATGCATTATTTGCGGGATATGGTTAGACGCTTGTCGCAGAGTCTTCAGCCTCCATAGCCTCCACAGCCTTCACGTGATCATTCAGATTCTTGATGTATTTTTTTTTTTATGTTGTAAAAACTTAAATTTTAATATATAAATTATTTTTTGAAATTTATTATTGTTTGGATTGAGTGAAAAATGTTTGTATCAATATTTAGATTTAGCGAAATTTATTAACCGTTTTAATTTTTAATCATTTAAATATTTTTAAAAAAAAATTTCGACGCTTAGCGACTGATATTGGATCGCTGATAAAATATTATTATTAAATATTGCGATGCAATGACCTGGCATCGCAATAATTTAAAAATAAATTTAATAGCGACGCATTAGCGACTAAAATTGAGTCGCTATTTTATCTTAAAAATTATTTTAAAATATTACGACGCAATTACCTTGCGTCGCAATATTTTAAAATAATTTTATTGCGACGCATTAGGGCGTCGCAATATTTAATAATAATTTTTTTAAAAATTATTATAAATATTGCGACGCAAATTAGTGCGTCGCAATATTTAATAATAATTTTTTTTTAAATTAATTTTAAATATTGCGACGCAAATTTGTGCATCGCAATATTTAATAATAATTTTTTTTTTAACTAAATTTATTTTTAAATTTAGCGACGTATTTTCATGCGTCGCAATATTGCGACGCAATGTGGCATCGCAAGAGCGTCGCAGAGAGTCGCAAAATTGCGATGCAATTGCGACAAAAGGGTATTGCGACGGACAGTTGAGCGACGCCCTCGTTGCGTCGCTATTGCGTCGCAATATCATGTTTAGCGACGCAATTGCGACGCATTTGGGCGTCGCAATATTTAAAATCTCTTGTAGTGATTATTAGATTTGGGTGCGAGTGTAAACCTTCTTCCAAGTTCAGTGTATGAGTTATTTAGATTTGGAGAATTAAAACCCACGATAGTAACACTACAATTGGCAGATAGATTGTCAAAGAACCTCGTAGAATATTGGAAGATGTATTATGATAAACACATAAATAATTATCATTAAACCTAATAATTAATAATTCAAGATACCTATTATTATTTAATATTTTAATATTTTATATAATATTTTAGGAAAAAGCTTATCAATTTAAAGAACTCTATTTTAGAAATTTAACAACGCAACGACACTCGAATCGGACTTAAAACGAGCTCGGAATTAATTTTATAAGGATTTCGCACATATTTTAAAGCAAAGTCGGCAAACCCAGTGCCGACTTCATCGTCTTCTCAGCAGAAATTGCCTTCTTTTCGCACGATTCTTCTCCTAATCAAATTCAATCTTTTCCTCCACCAATTAAGAATTAAATTGAATAGGAAAGTAGCAAATTGAAAGAATTAAACTCATATGGAAGGAATTTTGATTTTATTTACAATTTCTTCGAAAATTCTCTACATCACGCGTCGTTTTATATGGAAACAGGACGTCTCTAATAAGGAAACAGAATCTAGCTCTGCATCAAGGCCGCGTCTGAACCTCTACAAATAGCAGAGCCAGGAAAGGAGGGAGGGTGCACGGGGTTCGTCCAACGATCTACATCTGTTCCAGGTGGCTTGGAGTCTGCAGGAGGTGGAGAAAGCTCTGTTCCGTGGCTTGGGAGAGTCTCTATTCCGTGGCTTGGGAGAGCCTCTGGGCAGTGTTCGTTCGAGGTGCTGCATCCGTGGAGGTTTCTGTTGCTCTATTCCAGACTGCCATCGGATCGTGAAGGTTGCTATTGGAGGAGTTCCGTTGCTGTTCCCAGGTGTGCCCAGGAGCCGTCCGTGTTCTTCATGGAGGCTTTGTTCTGAGGCATCCGTGGGATTTGTGGAGGTTCTTGCTGCGTCCGTGGGTTCGTCCTCTGTCCGTGGCTTGGAGACGGAGGAAGAACAAAGGGCCTGGTTCATGTCTTCAACCTGGTTCAGCTTGTCTCTGGTTTGGTTCAGAAATTTATTGTAATATGTTGCCTTCTTAATGTCATAACTTTTTAATTAATATGAAATAAAGTTTCTTTTCATGTTTAATTATTATTAAATTATATTTAAGTAAAAATAATTTAGACTGATCTATGCTTAAAAGGGACGGGCCGTGATCTACGGGTACGGGTCGTGCTCTTATAAGATAGACCATATCTTAATTATTTTGCACTATTAATTATCTATTAAGTTAAATTTATAAATTTATTTCAAGATAATCGCTAAAGTCCCTATGGAATCGATCCCTTACTCTCACTATTCTATTAGTGAAATTAAGGTATTTTAATCGTTGCGCTACGACACGCATCAGTGGGCTCTATTCTCCCTTCATTTTTCCAACCCATTCGTCGATGGGGAACCTCACCAGCAATCTCTTGGTGGAGATAACAGCATCCAGTAAATTCAAGCCAGGCCTTCCCAAGATAGCGTTGTAAGCCAACAGGACCCGAACCACCAGGAAGTTTATGACTACCGTGCTCTGACGCGGTGGAGTCCCAGCTGTGACGGGGAGAGCGATCTCCCCTTCGATGCTCACAGAATCTCTGATAAAACCCATCAGAGGCGTGGTGACGAGTTGAAGGGAAGAGTTAGACAGGTTCATCCGAACAAAGGCTTTGTAGCTCAAAACATCAACAGAACTTCCATTATCTACTAAAATTCTCTTTACAGGGTGTTTTGCTATTGTCATAGACACAACGACGCTGTCGTCATGTTTGTTAACTACCCCGTCTAAGTCCTTCCTAAAGAAAGGTATTTCAGAATCTAACCCCTCATGTCATCTTTTTGAGTTGCTGCCTTCCTCTCAGGAAATCATGGCTATCGTCTTCTCCATCGGAGTGTTGTCCACACCGATCTGTGGTACGGGAGGTGCCGTCGGGCCCGGTGCGATAGGGTTTCCTCTTCAGACAAACTTGCCTAAGTGACCCTGCTCGACTAGCTCTTCAATGGCCTTCTTCAGCAGCGATAATCTTCAGTGTCATGACCATAATCCCGGTGGTATCGGCAATAGAGTTCCTTGCTGCGAGGAATCCCTGGATTCATGGGGGTTGGTGTCGGAAGTAGGGCTCATCCTCGATCTCTAATAGAATGTAAGATATTGGAGCGAGGAGAGGGGTGAACTGCTCATTGGGGACGAGCGTTTGAGGCTGGTTGTTCGAGCGACGAGGTGGCTCAGGCTTTCTGGATTGTCTTCCGGCGGGTTCCGTGGATATTGGCTTCTTGCTGGAACCTTTGTCGGTCTTCCTTCTAGAAGAGTCCGCTTCATCAGCGCGAATATATTTCTGCGCTCGGATTAGCAATTCGGCGTAGGAACTGGGAGGCTTCTTATCCAAGGAGTAAGCAAACCTGGAAGGACGGAGTCCTCGCTTCAGGGCTAAGGTGGCTACAGAGTCCTCAAGGTTGTAAACCTCGAGCGCGGCTTCTTTGAATTGAGCGATGAAGTCCTTTAGGGTTTCGCCGCTCCTTTGCTGGACGGCGAACAGGCTATCCACCACCCGAGGGATCTTTCGGCAAGCATCAAAGTGGGTCAGAAAAGATCGCTCGAGCTGCCTGAAGGAATTGATGCTGCGTGGTGGTAAACGGGAATACCATGCACGTGCCGCCTTCCAAAGTATAGCCGGAAAGGCAACACAGAGAAGGAGTCCGTCGCCCCCTGGACTTGCATAAGAACCTTGTAGCTCTCCAAGTGGTCCAGAGGGTCCATCGTGCCATCGTACGGGTCCAACAGAGGAAGACGGAACCGAGGTGGAATCGGCTCCTATGATGCGGCGAGAAAGCGGGGGACGGTGGTCATAGTCCGTCCCATGAGGATTGGCGATCCGGCGGCTAAGCTCCTCCAATCGCTGATGATACTCGTCCAGCCATTGCTCGGTTTGACAAGCGGCCTTCTTGTTGGTGTCTTCTTTAGAGGAGTCAAAGATGAAGATGGGGAAGACCGCCGGTGTAGGGAGTGCACATGTCTTGGTTCCTTCTCAACAACGCCGCCTGCGGGAGTGATCAGAATGGTGGGAGAGAGAGATCGCGTCGGCTTGAGGTCTCCCGACGGCGAGGTTCAGGGAGCGAGTGGTGGGAGGCCTCAGGAGGAGTCCTGCCCCGATGAGATTGACTGACTCCATGACCCTCCTCATGAGGCGGAGGGGGCTGAGGCATGGTGGTGAAGCAGTGTTCTTGTAGTCCCCACACCACCGTCATCAGATCTTGTACTTGATAAGTCAGGACGTCAAGCCGATCAGACTGGCTAGCCTGTGGTGGTGCAAGAGGCGGAACATGGAGGTTGGCCTCTGATTGTTCGGCCCACGGGAGATGTTCCACGGCATGGCTGGTGAAGGCTTCCTGAGCTTGCATCGTCACCATCGTCCTCCTTGTAGAAGTCGAGGGGTCGCAGATGCGTGAGTGTAAACGTCTGTCTGCCGTACCCCCTACCTGGCGCGCCAATCTGTTGCTGCCAAATCACTTGTGATGAGCATCGAGCGAGCTGAGATCTCCGTGGGTCTTCAAAAATGAGGAGAGATCGCCTTCTTCCTCGAGAGCCTGCAAAAAGTCTCGGACCGGTGGTGCCGGTGGGGCCCCTCCGACGCTCAAGTTAGTGGCTTGGAGAACAGGAATTTCATTTGAGAATAGTGCTTGAGAGAGAGTAGAGATTTCGTCCCCCAGCCTTGTAAGCTAGGGTCCTTTTTATACCTATCGTTAGAGCTGCTGGGTCTCCCTTCTGTTAGGATAGGCTTTGTGAACGGTAGGCGGGTGCGCCGTTGCTGAATGGGTGCTGGGAATATCGATGACTGTACAGTGTGTTGGTAACTACCCGTGATTCCGACCGTAACAGGCGTGCTGGCCGTGCTGTGTGATTTATGTTTCAAGAAGCCAGATCGAATCTGGGGCCAGGCGAAACCGGAGCCGAGGCCAAGGTAGGACTGGAGCCGAGGCCGAGCCGAATCCGAGGCCGAGGCGGGACTGGAGCCGAGGCCGAGCCGAATCTGGGCCAAGGCGAGACCGAAGCCGAGGCCGAGCCGAATTCGAGGTCGAGGCGGGACTGGAGCCAAGGCCGAGTTGAATCCGAGGCCGAGGCGGGACTGGAGCCAAATCCGGGGCTGAGGGCATCTGAGCTGGGCCGAATCTGGGGCCGAGGTGAACCGAAGCCGAGGCCGAGCCGAATCCGAGGCCGAGGCGCACTGAGGCCGGGCCGAATCCGGGGCGAGGTGGGACTGGAGCCGAGGCCGAGTCAAATCGGGGCCGAGCTCTAAGCTAGCAGGGATTGTTTAAAAATCATGCAGGATGTTATCGTACCGCCTGATGATGATTAGCTATATCAAAGTGCATTCAGATCCAGTGGAAAAATGAAACCTGTGGAAAACTTCTTTCTCATAGAGAGTTTCTTATTCCCTCCATCACGTATCTTTTAAAAATTATTGCTGCATGATCCCTCAAAACAATTTAAAATTGGTTGATCTGGGATTTGATTTGATCTTTTGTGATACTTTTTTTTTTCTTCTAATATTGGATCTTTCCTTGCCTAACCTAATATAAATTTGTGTATGTTATGCTCCACTTTAGTTAAAATGATTTTTTGGTATAATTTCCTGATTGTTTATATCCATTTATTTGGTATAGATTTTCTTTACATAGACCACATATTTAGCTAATGTATGTGATCATGAGATATGTTTTTTATGATGTAATTTCCAACATGATTGTGCGATCAATGTTGAAGCTTGTTCTCATTTTGTGAGTATGTCATCTCTTATTATTCAATAGTACAATGATAACAATACGGCTCACAGGTTGAAACAAAGGATGGGTACCTTTTATCTGTTCAACACATTCCACATGGTAGAAGAGCTTTAGGGAACAAATCTAGTCCTCCAGTTTTTCTTCAACATGGCCTTTTTCAGGTATTATTCGTTCAATATTAGAAATCTTGTTTGTTACATTAGATTAATTTTGACTTTTGTTGGGATATTCTCTTTTGCTGTGATTATTGTTGGATATCAACTATTGCATTGTACTTTGGATGCCTCTCACAATATAGATAGCCTGGAATTTAGATAACTATTTCATAGTACATTACTATTTATAATCCAAACATGGACAGGGAGGAGACACATGGTTCGTGAATTCTGTTGAAGAGTCACTGGGATTCATCCTTGCTGATCGCGGTTTTGATGCCTGGGTTGGGAATGTGCGTGGTACATGCTGGACTTATGGTCACATCACCTTATCTCAGAATGATAAGGTAATTATGAATAACACTGTACATTGCTTTCATCATTTGCATAAGCATTTCTGATTTATTCTTACCTCACATCACATGTAATTTATCATGAACCCATGTCTTTCCTTCTGTGTAAATGTCAGTGGACTTGTACATTATCAATTATGCACATGTGTGCATTATTTGATGTTACAACCTTGAAGTGTTGGAATGCTTTGTAGGCATTTTGGGATTGGAGTTGGCAGGAACTAGCTCAATATTCAACAACAAATTCCAAAGTTTTCTCTGTAGGTCATTCACAGGTATAGTTAGCCTTTGGTGGCCATTATTCAAAATTTCAGTTTGGTTCTATCATCGATCATTAAAACAGCACATGAACAAATGCTTCCTGAAGTTCATTTTTTCAACCTTGACAGGGAACTATCATGGCTTTAGCGGCTTTCACCATGCCAAATGTGGTTAGAATGGTTGAATCCGCTGCTCTTCTTTGTCCTATTTCATATTTAGATCATATCAGTTCGAGGTTTGTTCTTAGAGCAGTCAGCTTGCGTCTTAATGAGGCAATCCATCATATGCCTCAAAAGGTTGAGAAGAATCTTACAATTAGAGAACTGACCTTTTCCCTTAGTCCATGACAGCTGCTTCTCAGAATTGGCATTCCTTAGCTTAATTTTAGGAGGTCTATTTTCTCCCGCTGTAAAACGAATTTTCTTTTATCTAAATTCTTTGACTTTGTTGTGGTGATTTTTTTTTTGATGCATATTTCATCATGTGCTATGATATGGGTGTTCAAATACTAGATTTGTATGTGATGGCCATATGGACTGCAACAACTTACTATCTGCAATAACATGTTTGGCTATATGCGCTGTACACCTTATTATTTGATGTAACTCACGTGCCAGGATGATGCTGGGACATACTTAATGGATACAGTTTTCAAAAATTATCGTTCATGGTGTGCCTATTTGCATCGTGGTTCAAACATCGAGTAAGTCATGCATTTGTTTGGTTGAACTTATTTTTTTATTGAATACAGGGGATGAAATCTCAAGTTTAGAATTCATGAATGTTCTGTCTTCTCTGCAGTTTATCGGAAGAGAAAGTGGCAACAGTTGAAACTACTTTACATTGGGTTATATTTTCTCATATGGGAAGAAGCTTCAAATGTCCGGTTCATGCTTGAATGTCTTTGCTATATCTTCCACCATGTAAGCTATCTTTTTCTGCACAGGTTCTCCTTTTTGGCTTGTGAAGCATTATCTCAATTGATTGGACCAAAATGCATTAGAGATGCACAATCAGTATTGCTAAATTCACGAATGCTTCTAAAAATGCATTAGAGATGCACAATTTGAATATTTGAATATTTTCTCATTTGAATACATACTTTTTGAATACATGCTTTTTGTGATGCATTCGCTAACTTTATGTGTGGAAAACAAAATATTTCCCATGTGTTCGTGACAGAGGAATATTGTTTATGCCCACCGATTTGGACTTGGGTTTTTCTAATTTCTCTCTGTTCTTTCATGTCAGTATTGAAATAACATACATGTTAGAGATGCTGCATTTTTTTTCCTGTTTGCTAGTCACCTAACCCTTTCATAGCTACAACTGAAGGAGGGAAAATGAAAATGCAGTGTAACTTGTATTCTTGAAAAAAAGAATAAGTCACTTTTATTAAGTTGTAGATTATAAAATGATTTTAACATCTGGGTTGCTTAAATTACTACCTTGATACATGAACCATGATCATCTATATTTAATGATTTTTTCTTAAATTCAACATCTATCACAACGGTCTTGCGAGTTTAAGCCAGTGGGAGAAGTTTTTCATTTCAGTTTATAAAATTGTTAGGCGTCCATCTGTTTACACTTTTTATATGATTTTCTTGACATTCTCAAGGAAGCTCATTTATAACTTGACCTTATTCTCATCCTTTGCTTAGCACACTCAAATATTCTTTTCTTTTTTTTTCACATATTTAGGTTTCTTATTGTAAATTATTAGGACACTCTTAGTTGACATCTCTAGTTAACATGCTATCGATGATTCAAAAGAAAGGAAAAGGCATTTGAAATGCTTTTATTTTATAGTTTAGATGTTCATAAGTCAGGCCATATATTTTTATTTATCCTTATTTTTGATACATATATCCTTTCTTTTATATATGCTAATGTTGTTTATATTATAAAATTCAGATGCAGAAGTTGAACCGACCTACATTGGATGAGCTCTTCAACATACCCATCAAAAGAAAAAAGATGGCAATCAGTGGGTAAATAAGAAGGCAAAGACAACACATGTAAGTATTTAAAAAACTTTACTTTAATTCATATATTTATACTATTTGTATGTTTAGCTCATTGTATCTAATATCTTTTAGAGACTAATTTTATATAGAAGTGGCAAGAGGTGCAATTAAGTAATTAAGTCAGAGCTCAACCGGAGAGGATGGTGCATGTATGGAAAGATACAGTTGGTCGAATCACAGGCTAGCTTTGATAGGCTCCTCATCTTATGGCCGCACATCCTTATGAGTTCTTGAGGAGTGGATTCAGGAGCAGAAGAAGATTTATGGACTTGCTAATTTGTAATCTTTTTTTCTATTATTGGGATGATATTTGTTTGTGATTTTTTTTAATTATGAACTCATGATGACACTTGTGAAACTTTTTTTTATGTATTTGGATATATATATATATATATATATATATGAGAAGTATCATGTTTATGATGATTATGGTTTTCAATTTATATAGCAAGTGTATTAATGTTATATTTATTGTGATAATTATGGATTAATATGTCATATTTATGAATATTTTTTTATATATTATTATATATATATAATCAGGTGTATTAAAAAAATATTTTAAGTTTTTTAAAGATTATATTTAAATATTATAAGGGATTTTGCAAAGGATTTTGTTTTCGGAAAGCCATTTTGCGAGGGATTGTTCTCTCGGATATTTATTTAGTAAGGGATAATTTTCTCAAAAATTAAGAAAAGCCATTTAAAAATTCAAAAAATCCCTTGAAAAATTCCTCAAAAATTTCCTTCAAAAATCCCTCAAAATTCCTTTGAAAATTCCTTTGAAAATTTTTACCTCGGAAATTAAAATCCCTTAGAAAATTTTCCCTCAAAAATTTTTCTCTTAGAAATTCCCTCGAAAATTTTTCTCGAAATTTTCCCTCGACAAGTCCCTCAGAAATTTTTGTGGAAAATTTCCCTTGGAAATTTTCAAGGGATAAATTCGTAGGAAAATCCATCGAAAATAAATTCCCTTGAAAAATTCCTTGAAAAAATTTTTTGAGGAGGGTTTTTTCGATAACCATTTATCCATCGAAAATCCATAATTTCGATGGATTTTTTCCTTTTTTCCTCAAAAAATCCCTTGCAAATGACCCTTTTTCTTGTAGTGTCTATTCCACTGCATCATGGTTTCTACATAATTCTATACAGTCACAAGGCCACTAAAATTTTTAAAGAAAGATTTGGTGTTAGAGAATAGGATTTGTATTCCAATATGTCATGGTTTCTATATAATTCTATATATCGGCATCTAGCAATATCTTATTGTACATATTTCACAAGAGTAATTAAGTATTGTAAATGCATTGATTATTCATAGTTTATTTATTAATCATTAATATACCTTTCTCTAGGGGTATGTTTACATGCTATCCGAGAGCATGATTTGATGATGCTACCACTATGGAAATGCTTTTGGCTATTCAAATGTTATTGATAATTTATCAAGATTTAAAGATTCAATTAATACACTTATTACTCATCAGAGTCATCTTAGTTCTAAAAGAGGGCAATACATATAGATAGCTATTTGGTTAGTATGTATACTTCACCTTTCTTTTTTGATTCAAATGTACATATGCTTGCCTCTTATAAAGATACAATAGGAGTCTCATAAAAGTTTTTCATAATAATTCTGAATTGAGACACAACTAGGGGTGCAACTTGGGCCAGGTTCAACCCAAACCCGGCTCGCCGAACCCGATTTGCAGCAGTACTCAAACTCTAGTTTGCTTAATCCAAACCCAAAGGATCCGGATTGAACCCAGATCGATTTGCAACTTAGGCCAAGTTCGGGTTCAACCCAAGAAAATCCGAACCTCACTGGTGTTGTGAAAGTGATGATTTAGCCTTTTTGTTAGGTTTAAAGATATGTAGAGCTGACAATGGTGTTGTGGAAGTGATGATTCTTGGTATGAACATTCCACCAGAACCTTCATTACCTTTTAAAATGAGCAATATACCTTTAATCATTGCATTTTATCATGTAATGTTGGTGGGCCAAACTAGTATCTTTATTTTTTTTAATTATCTTCTTTGAGACATTTGTAACTTCTAATATGAAGTTTGCCAAAATTTTATGAAAGCATCTGGGAAGAGGTGATGAGTAAAAAACCAAAGAGCTTTGATGGTGAATGCAGTCTCGCTACTTGAAAAGATCTATAGACTTATATGATCTTCTAGCTAGCTCTTTTCTGCTTCCGAAGGATAAAGGTGACTTCATCAATGCATGGTGGCTATTGAAATGTTATGCAACATTTGAATTACTTTGGATATGTTTTGGTTTAAGAATTACTTTTTTATTGTTTAGTCTTATATAAAAGATGTATATTTTTAGATGTGCAATTTAAAATGTGAAGCTTATTTGTACAATGTGAAGCTTATTTGTTTCAAATTGTAGCTTGTTTGTGCAATGTGAAGCTTGTTTGTTTCAAATTGTCATATTTTTTTTTCATCAACCCGAATTCCAACCCAAAACTCAATCCGAACCCGATTTTTAAAAATAGCGTTAGGGTTGAGGTTTTACAAATAGGGTTAGGGTTAGGGTTAGGGTTGATATTTTACAAATAGGATTAGGGTTAGGGATGAGGGAAATCGAGTTTCATGAGCCCGAGTTGCACCCCTAGACACAACAATGATGCTATGACTATAAAATTATATGAAAATTTTATTTTTAAATACCACTTTCCTAGAGAAAATTGCCAACAAGGATGCAGGTTATCCAAATTGTTTTCCCTTTTATTAATAATTTTATTATACTCAAATATAGAATTTAATGTTCTATTATTACTTCTTAAGCACACTCAAAGAACAAACAAAGATAAAGAAAAAACAGAGACTTTTTTAAAATACCATGCTATTATTTTCCAAATATCTCTCCTTTATTTTGTTACAATTCCAAATATTCTTTTATTTTATTCTCCATACTGGTAGGCCGCACAACAATCTTCAATGGTAAGCTCCTTAGTAAGCTCCTTAGTAACAACAACAGTACGCTGTCGTAGGAAGAAGAGTGAAGCAACCCGAATTATTAAACCCTTTTTCCTTGCAAAATGTTCTACAAAAAGTAGTATCGCAATTGTTTACTTCAAAAAAGTTGCATGTGAATTTAGCTTCCTTTGCTTCTGTAACATGTTGAAAACAATAAACAAGTTATTGAATGTCTAATATAAACAAAATCACATGCATGATTTCATATGGAAACCAAAATAAATGGCATAATTTTTCTCCACTTGAACTTTAAAGGGAGGTAGCAGCATTTGTTAGCTCAACTACTTGGCACTCCTCTCCTAAGAGCCTGAACTATAAATACAGGTTAACTGATAAATTGTATCTATTACTATTATTATGTTATATTCTAGAAGTCTAATAATTACTTATTGGGCTATAGAGCTCATATATGGGGATACTATTGGAGAGTGCCTAGATGTGCAAGGGGAATAAAGAAATTTTTAATGTTAGCTATTGAGACTTAGTAATTTTTTTCAAAATAACGGTTTTGTAGCCAACATTTATATTTGTTTACTTGAGAAACTTTTTAAACTTATGATTGGAACTTTATATTGTCGATTTATGATATCATGTGAAATGCCTTGCATATCTACAAGAAACTCCTTATTAGTATATGGTAGTTGTTGTGGCTTCTAGCTCGGATCTCAGGTTCAGGACATGACAAACTCAATCTAGTCAAATTGCATCTTGATCTAAAGTGAGCTAACCTAAAAGGCTAGGTCTCATAGATTTAAAATAAAAGCAATTTCCAAGAACCGTATACATTTCCATGGATATGATAATAGAAATTTATACACAAATTGTTTGAAGACAAACACATGTCACAAACATTATTGAAATAAATATTTGATCTAGGATATTGGATGCATGATATCCTTTCTATTGCATCATAAAACCCCTTGAAACAATCAACCCAACTTTTCATATTTTCATTTTTTTGTAGAAAGTTTATATCACGTTTTGATAAAGGTGACCTAGCTTCTTAAAACTCAAGTACTTTAAAGTGTTGAATGATTTCAGCTCTATCTAGTTGGAACAATATAAATTAATGAAATTTTTGGAGCACAAATTTGATGCATGAGCCTCTCCAATCTCTAAAGCATTGCTTTTCAAACACTTATGTGCTTACATTTTTACACATTATAAATAACCCTACTAATTGATGCCAACCCTATGTGCATCAAGAGATTAGGTAGCTGCTGTTAATTGGAATTTAGAAACTATCCTAGTAGAGCCATCGCATCCATTTGAGCCTAGAAAGAATAAGGAACAATCAAATAAAACCGGTGATCATTAAAATTCAACCAATACCACATGCACTATCGTCAAAATAATCCAATGATAGAACAAGTGTTAGTTGCATTCTTTGGTCAAGCCACCATGCTCTCCCAATTGGATTTCTTTGATTCGGGTTGAAATTAGATATAGACTATTTCGATGGCAACATAACTATCATCCAAAGGCTTGTGGTGGTGTAATTCTTACCCTCCAAAGAAAATCTCCATTTAGATCCCTGTCTGTTTGAGCATACTAGGACTTAGATATTTCTAGTTTTAGTTAAGTTTTAACACATCCACAAGAATTTCATTCAATTTAAGGACCTAAAACCCATAAATACTTCCCACTATACTCTTTGTTATCATTGAGATTAATAGAAGTGTTGTTTTGATATTCTTCTTTGTCCAACATGACCCAACACTTTGATATTCATCTTTGTCCGACATGACCCTTGTCCTAAGTAATAGTACTATTATCATATATCATGTTGCCAATTTCTTGCTCACTAAAATTCATAGTTGCCTTAGTTTAGTTTTTTGTTGATTAATACAAAAACAACTTAGTAGGTCCAAAGTAAAACAAATAATATAGAGAAATATTCATTGACCTTCCTCAACAATATGGTAGCATAACCTTTAACTACAAGTACATGCAAGCACCCCTACACAAACACATACTCACGAGCACACTACACAAACTCACACATGCACACACTACATAAACACATACTCACGAGCATGCTACACAAACTCACACATGAACACACATGCAGAGAGAGAGAGAGAGAGAGAGAGAGAGAGAGACCTATAAGTATTCGTGAGGAAAGGGTAATGACCATCAAAAGAGAGAAAAGAAGGAATCTGTTGATGCTAGGGAAGCCATTTTGTTCGAGTTTTATCAATAGAGTACAATCTTGTAAAATTTATAAGCAAATCTAGATAAGCACAATTTATTGGTACGTCTATAGTAAATCTCTTTGAAAATAATAGTGGTGGTAATTTTTGAGCGTTATAACCGATTTGTTTTAAATAAGGAAACCTCCACTAATTAAGGTTTTAAATAAGTTTTTCCTTGTAACGTACAGTCCCCAAGCTCTCAACGCATCCCGGCATTTGTACCACCCTCTAGAACCGTTGTTGACTACTAATAATTGTTACATTAATCGATTTTATCTACACCTCCAATTTATATTTAAATAACCTGGCTATTACAATAATATTTTAATAGAAAATAATGAGCAATAGGAAAACAACAACATTGTGTTTCTACTCATTTTTATTGGGCTTTTCTTGCATGTGGATTTGACAATCACTTTTAAAAAATAGTGAAAAAAGAATTTAAAAATAATATTCTACTTAAACCAAAGCATACATGAAAATAATCGACACTGTTATGGTTATAATTATTTTTCTTGTTATTACAGGGTTGCAAGCTGGTTGGGGTGGATCGGGGATGGCAAAATCTAAATCTAATCTATTATTTAATAGTCAAAAAATTAAAACCAAACCTAATCCAATTCCCTTCTAATTAGATCAGATTGGATTTACTATGGATTTTACAAAGGAAATAGACTTTTTTCGATCAAACCAGATCATCAATAGTCCAAACATAAATAATGATAAACTTATATGAATTAATTATCTAGTTTTATCATAAATATATTATGTTATAATATAATAATTAATAAAATATAAATATTATCTAAAGCATATTTTATATAGGATTTGATGTATTGATATCTGTATAAAATTTAATCAACAACATATGTTATTAGTATATTATATTACAAAAAGAATACTTATCTTTCATATTCAAGGAGGGTTTGAAATATATAGGAAATTAGTTTTGGACTGGTTTAGTGCCGAATTGAGTTACTAAAGCATCCAATCCCAATAGATACTAAAGCATCCAATCTATTTGAAACCTTGTTTATATTTATACATAATATTAAATGAGAATGGAATGTATCATAAAAATTTCACCTTTTAAAACTAATGTTCTAACAACCTTTTTAATTAAAAAATTGAGATATTACTTGACATCACTTTTTTTTCAAAAAAAAAAGAAAATTATAAGATATTATCTGATTGTTTTTTTTTTTGTTTTTTAAAAAATTGCAGCTACTAAGTAAAAAATGATTGATGTATTTTTATTTTCTATTTTTTAAAAAATATTTCATTATTTCTAGAAAATAAAAAAGTACTTTCATTATTTTCAAAATAATTAAATTAAAAATACAATTTTATTTTTACTCATTCCCATGAAGAACCATTAATCTTTTCTGTCTCCAAGTAAAAGATACAATTTTGCATTTGCATGAAGATATTAGATTTTAGGTGTGGAGCTATGAGGGATTTTTTAGTTATATTTACCAAAAATTAAAGAATAACTCAACTATTTTTGAATTCTCACAAGGTTCTAATTACATTTGTATTTCAAACATTGTCTCTATTCTCAGTGTTAGCAAATTATAATCCTAGGTCTGATATTTTGGAGATTATTTACCCAAATGTTCATCATGACCACTATGTCCACTCTCACTTTTAAAACTCTTGAGTTCTATCAATCTAGAACTCCTGCCCTTTCCCTCATAATATAGCCATTTTATTCTGAAGAGATAATTTTATTTTGAACCACTTTTAATCTCAAAATTAAGATATCTGACCTTTAGCTTCACTTATTTTTGGAACTGCATCCAACTTAGGTAACGTTTGGTTTGCAATAATATAATTATATGCTCGGTATTCTAGCACTTAGTAATTAGATTATCAAGAATGCAATATTTTATCTTTTAAGTAGCTATCTTTTTTCTTGTGTGCACACTAGAATATGAAATGTTATAATAAAAAATTCTTTATAAAATCATTTTAGAAATATTATAAATATTCAACATATAAAATAAAATATATAATAATATTACTAAAAATATTATTACAAATATATAGTATTATATTAAATAGAAAAGAAAAAAAAGATCTTGACTATATTAAATGTATTAAGGATGAAGATGAAATAGTCTTAGTAAAAGAAGAAGAGATAAAAGAAATTTATTAAATAAAATAACTTAAAAAATTTAAGGGTAAAAGGATGTGATAATCTAGGAGTAAAAATAAAAATAAATATTTTCATAAATTTAGCATGCTTGAGGTTAAAAAAGCTTTGATAAAATAAAAAATGCAAAGCATTAAGGTCAGATGTGATCCCTATTGAGGATTGCAAAGTTTTAAGAGAAATTAGAATCATGTGGTTAACCAATTTATTTAACAGGATTGTAGCAACTAAAAGAATGCCGGATGATTGAAGAAAAAGTATATACCCATATACAAATATAAAGAAGATATTCAAAACTATGCAAATTATAAAGGAATTAAGTTGATGAGTCATACAATGATATTATGGGAGAGTAATAGAAAATCGAATAAGAGCTGAAACTTTGGTGTCAAATAATCAATTTGGATTTATGCCTGAAAGATCGACTATGAAAGTTATTTATTTATTAAGAAGATTGATGAAGATGTAGAGGAAAAAGAAAAAAAGATCTTCATATGGTCTTTATTGATTTAGAGAAAGCATATAATAGAGTACCTAAAGAAATAATATGATGGTTTTAGAAAAAAAGGAGTTACTAAAAGGTACATAAAATTGATAAAAGATATATATGATGAGCAAGAACTATTGTCAATAGAACAATAGGAGAAACTAATGAGTTTTTAATTACCGTAGGTTTACATCAAGGATTGCCTTAAGTCTGTATCCTTTTGTATTAGTTATGAATGAATTAATCAAACATATTTAAGATGATATCCATGCTATATGTTATTTGCCGATAATATAGTATTGATTAATAAAACTAAATCTGAATTAAGTGATAAGTTAAGATTTGAGAGAGGCTTTAAATTCTTAGGGTTTCAAAATTAGTAGAACTAAGACTGAATACATGAAATATAATTTTAGTGAAAGTAAAATATAAATGAAGAGACAATGAAGATTGCAAGCCAAGAGATACCAAGGAGTAAAAAAATTACGTATTTAAGATCAATTATCTAGTAAGAAGGTGAAATAGGTGAAGATGTGAATCATAGAGTTAAAGAGAATAGATTAAGTGGTGGAGTGCTTCAGGAGTATTGTATGATCGATGCATCCCATTAAAATTGAAAGAAAAATTTTATAAAACTGCTATTAGGCCAGCTATGCTATATGGAATAGAGTGTTGGGCAATACTAAAAAATATGTAAATAAATTAAGTGTATAAATGTGCATGTTAAGATGAATATGTGGTAAAACTTTAAAAGATAGAATTAGAAATAAACATATACGAGATATGATAGTAGTAGCTCCAATTGAAGATAAAATAAGAGAAAATCGATTAAGATAGTTTGGATATACAACGAAGACCTTTAAATGCAGTTAGAAAGAGTGATCTTTTAACAATCCATAATGATGATAGAGGTAGAGACCTAGACCTAAATAATTAAAAAAGATATAACTTTTTGTAATTTGAGTGCTGACTTAGTCCTAAATAGCCAACCTCATGTAGTTAGGAAAAGGCTTAGTTGAGTTGAGTTCAGTTGAGTTGTATATAAATATTTAATAATAATATATAGTGTTGCCCAGATAAAGCAACCCAAGAGGGGTGAATTGGGTTTCTCAAAAATTAATTGACTAGCTAGCAAGTATGTGCACTTAAATTTTTTCACAAATAAACTGTGTAGTGCAGTGAAGATAATATGCAAGCAATACAATAAAAACAACCAAACACATGGGATTTATAGTGGTTCGGTACCAACCCTGCACCTACATCCACTCCCCAAGAATACCTTGAGAATTTCACTATCACTACTAGCCAACCTAGCTAGCAAACTGTTTACGGGCATAAGCAACCCTTACACACTAGCCCTCCAAGCTAGTCTTCTTGTTTACGATACAAGAGAACCTATACACTAGTCTTCCGGGCTAGTCTTCTTGTTTATGGATACAAGAAAACCTTTCACAACACTTTTTTTCGGGCACACAAGCCTTACAAGATTAAGCACAATAATATCAAGATTATACAATAAGCTCCTAATTTATGAGCAGATATTCAACAAAAATACTTAGCAAATATTGAAGAACACTTCTCAAGATGCTTCTTTCTTTGAGCATACCAGAGCAACAATGCAGCCTTTGATTGAAGCTTTAATGCTCTTCAAAGAGGGTTGTCGGAGCTTTAATCACCACCGCAAGAATCAAAAATAAATGAGCTCAAGTGGCTTTGAAACAATAAATACAACTCCAATAAACCAAGAATAAATATCTCTTTCAAATGATATTTTTCATAATATTTTCACTAATTTTTCACAAATTTTCTCTCTATTTTTACTCTTTTTCTCTTTCTTTTTCTGCTCTTTTCTTGCTCAAGAATAACTAATCAACAGCAATATATTATCAACAAGAAAAAATATAGCTGTTGCATTTATCGTTGTGAGATAGAGGATGAAGGAGAGAGAGAGAGAAAAGCTTGGAACACGAGTGCCATGAAAATTTCATTCCAAATCCATGAAAATGGCAAGCAGAGGAAAAGTTGGCAGGTTAAGCAATAAAATTGGCAGCCTATATTTCAAAAGTAGCAAGACAACCATCCAAATTAGCATACCAATATTTTGGTCAAGAAATCAGCCAGGAGCAAAACATAAGGCTTTGTAAAATTGGCATTCCAAAATCCTAAATCGACAAGCCAAGAAAAAAGTTGGCATTCCAACTTTGATTCCAAGAGCCACCAGCCGAATGACAAAAAGATGAAATCGACATGCTAAGAGAAAAGTTAGCATTCCAATTTTTTGAATCACAAGAAACCCAACCGTGAGCTCATAAAATTAGCATGCCAAAAGACAAATTGGCATTCTAATTTAGAGCTCTTAAACTTCCAACAGAGGGCCTTAAAAATCTAGCAGCCCAACTTGAGAATTAGCATGCCAATGCCATAAACCGGAAGAAGTTATTTCAAAAATAGCATGCCAACTCCAACCATTAGCATGCCAAGAATAATGCACAGGGAGTCGGTAGAGGGCATTTCAAAAATAGCATGCCAACTCTAGAACTAGCATTCCAACTTCTGAAGTAATAGGGCATTCCCAAAATCCAATTACAAGGAACCAGCCGTTAGATAATAAATACATGCAAGCTAAGTAAGCCAACAACCGAAGGCAACCGAAGGCAAACCAAAGGCAACAAAATGGCATTCCAAATCAAAAGATTGGCAACCCAAGATTCAAGCAACAGCATCTAATCAGAAGGCAGACCAAAAATAGGCAGCTCAAGGATAAAATTCGTATTGATTCAAGATATCATAGAATTATAAATAGGAACTTGTAAGAATAATTGAATCCAGTTAAGATAATGCAAATATAATTAAACTTGAAAGTCATTTTATCAAATGAACCATCCAAATAAAAAATATATAAAAATTATTCAGTGATTAAAATCCAAGTTCATTGAAAAATAATTTAATCACTACAAGCATATTTATACAATACCTATAATACCTTTCATTTTGAATCATAATATACCTTGATTTGAAGTAACACCATCTTCTTGATGATTCATATGAAATTTGTTTAACTCAACCACAAGATCATTAGTATCATACTTAATTGTTTTGTAGTCATCAAAATCAATATAAGGCTAATAATCTCCTCCTTTTGATGATGAGAAAACTATTAAGTATACAACAAGAAATAAAAAATTTCAATCATGATAATCCTTTATAACTTGAAATATAAGACAGAGCGTGCCAAAATTTAGTGTATCATGCCAAACTCTAAATTTCAAGAACACATAAAATATGATATTCAAAAGGTGCATTGCATAACTCTTCCTTTGATTTAGAATATATGCATTTCTCTCATGATATGCTATTCTCTTTCCATTAAAATATAACAATGCATGCTATTCTCTCCTATGAATGCTATTTTCTCTCATGAATGAATTGTATGCATTCTCTTTCCCATGATTAAATTCTCTTTCCTATGATTGAACTGTATGTTATTCTCTTCTTTTTTTTGTCATCAATCAAAAAGAGATAAAAGAATGTGCACAAATTTTTTATTTGTCTTTTCTTCAATAGTAACAAGGAGTAGCATAACTAAAATTAATTATTCAATAACATTCATCATTTATAACTCAATTGATACCAATTAAAAAATAATTAAATTTAGGATCAAAAATCACTTTTTCATATCAGAGCGGGGTAGTATGTTTTATAGTTTGATACCAATAAGAAAATATATTCAGATCATTGCATTATATAAGAGTTGATACCACTTTCATACATTAAAGCACTTATCACAATAAGACATTTAATGCTCAATACATCATAGTGCTTAATGCATCAAAGTATCTAATTATTCAAACAAATTCATTCTCTCCCTTACTAATTTAAAAACATGTTGAGATATAATGTTAACAAAAAAAAATGTTTGATTTCATATATGCTCACATTGTTCTTCCCTTAAATATTTTAAATTTTATCTATATGCAATAAAAGTTTCATGCAGAAATGATGCCAATATCATATAATACAAGCATTTTATAAATGTATCATGCTAATCTCAATACATAGATATTTTAGCAATCATCACATATCAAATGCACATAAACAAAGATATTTTGCATACCTCTATCAAATCCTTTTCATTTTACACATAAATAAATAATTAATTATAAAATATGATCAAAAAATAATACCAATTAAAAATATGCATTTAATGATTCAAGACTCACAATAGAATCATATCAAGCAAGGAGTATACAAATCAAACCGATACCAATAGTTGCTGATACCAATTGTTGCATGTTCATGCTTCTATAAAATTTTAAATTAATAATTTTATCAGTACCATTAGCATTTAATCTACACAATGAGCTCATAGGGTTACCAATACATTTGAATTTCTTCATGCCAATTTTCTTCAGGATTTCCTTGATGTACTAGGATTGGCTTATGAAGATTTCCTTCTTTGATTGCTTGATTTGAAGTCCGAGAAAGTAATTTGTTTCACCCATCATTCTCATCTCGAACTCCCCTTACATGAACTTAGCAAAATCTTGGCACAAGGTATCATTAGTAGTACTGAACGTAATATTATCTATAGAAATTTGCACTATCAATATATCATCATTTTCATTTTTAATAAATATGATGCATCAACATTTTTACTAATAAATTTATTGCTAATCAAGAACTTAATAAGTCTATCATACCACTTCCAGGGTATTTGTCTCAAATCATATAAAGCTTTGTTCAACTGAATACATGGTTTGGAAACATAAGAATTTCGAAACTGGATGGTTGATCAACAAACACTAGTTCAGCAATATATTCATTAAGGAAAGTGTTCTTATCATCTATTTAATATAATAATCATAAAGCATGCAAATGCAAAGAGTGATGTGTTCATCAAAATCAATATCTTTCTACCGATTATATCCTATACCTATCAATCTTGCTTTATCTCTAATGAAATTATCATGTTCATCCAACTTATTTCTAAATATTCATTTAGTTTCAATAATTGGATGATCATGTGGTCTACTAACTAGTGTCTATTATCATGCATGGCATTTAGGTTCTATATGTGAAACAAATATTATTATAATTATAATGATCTAGTTCTAATATCATAAGATGGATCACTTAAGATTAACTCTTTAGGGTGATTATGGACATACCTCCATTCTCTTTCAATTCAGTATTACCTTGGGGTTCATCATGTGAATTTCTTCTTCATGTATCGCTTGTATCGTTGAGTTCTCTTTCTCTTCCAAGGTGAGCTCCTTGATTTGATCTTTAATTTCATCTGTATCATTTAAAACCTTTCTTTTCCTTGATGGAAGATCATTAGACTCATCGAATATTACATGAATGGATTCTACTACAACTAAAGTCTTATTATTTCTTTCTACTATTACTTCTAATAGATAAAACGGAAAAATATTTTCATTTGAAATGCTTCTAAAGAATTTTTGAAATCACATAAAATGTTTCATCTTTACTAGTCAAAAACAAGATCCATGTAAATTGAGAAAATCATCAATAATCATAAATCCATATACATAAATTTTAAGAGTCTAGAAGTTGAAATCATATTTTTAGACTTGAAAGAAATTTTATTTTGTTTTCCAAAACTTACATGCATCACAAATCCAATCCTTTTTGAAATCAAATTCTTTTGAATAATTTAGAAAGCAAATCCATGCTAACATAAGCAAGTCTATGATACCATAACTAGATTCATCAATTTTAGCATTCATGGCAACTAGACAATCGAAACAATGGTCATTCAACTCAATAATATAAACATTTCCAATCCTATGACCAACAAATTTCATGCAATTATCAGTAGGATTAGTAACAATGCAAAGAGATAATTCAAAATAACCTTAAAATCTTTATCATTAAAGCAAGTTAATGCAAAGTAAGATATTATTACTAGAAGTAGAGGGAGTGATATCAATTTTACCAATACCAACAATTTTACCTTGGCTATTATTTTCAAAGATAACGACTCCTCCATCATTAGCATCCAAAGTGATGAATTGAGATTCATCATCCATCACGTGTCTTGAATATCCGCTACCTAAGTATCATTTTTTTTTTGCTCCATGGGTTACAAGACACACCTGCATCCAAAATATCAAGTCTTGCTTCTAGGTACCCAAGCTTTCTTGGGTCCTTTAGGGTTAGTCAAAATGGTTCCTTTTGGAATCCAAATCTTTTTAATAATATTGCATACATATGACTTATGACCTTTCAAACCACATTTAAAACATGTAATATTAGGATAATCATTTCGAGGAACAAAAATATTTTTTAAAAGCTTTTGTTTATTTAAAGGATTATATCCTAAGCCTGCTTTATCAAAAACTGCTTTTTGATTTTCAAGAATCATGTTAAGTTTGGTTGAGCTTAAAGTAAATTTGTCAACAATGGGTTTAAGCTTTTCAACTTTATTTTTCAAATCTTTATTTTCTTTAAGTAAAGATTCATTCTCTTTTAAAAATTTTTCTTTTTCCAAAGTTAAGTTTCTAACTTGATTTTTTAATTCTTTATTCTTGAAACTAAGTTTTGCAAAATCATCTATCAATTCATAAAATGTACCATGCAATTCAACAAAAGTAAAATCATCTAAAATGCAAGGACTTACCTCGCCGTTATTTGCCATGAATCAAAGATTTGATTTTTTATTTTTCTCTTCTTCTTCTTCTTCGGAGCTTGATGCGCTACTATCACTCCATGTAGCTACCATAGCTTTCTTCTTGAGTTTCTTGGGACCTTTCTTTAGATATGGATAATCATTCTTGTAGTGTTTCGGCTCATTGCATTCATAACAAATTATTCTATTTTCTTTTTCATAGCTTGGCTCTCCTTTCATTAATGCACTTTTTCTTCCATCAAATTTCTTTCTCATAAATTTCTTAAATTTTCTTGTAATGAGAGCTAGATCATTATCTTCATCACTTTCACTTGAGCCCTCATTCTCATCCTTTTGGGCAGCACACTTTAGTGCTATAAATCTTTTATTTTTGGACTCTTCTTGATCAAGATATTGACTTTGTTGAAGCTCATGAGTCATCAATGATCCAATCAATTCTTCAAGAGATAGAATATTAAGGTCTTTGGCTTCTTGTATGGTAGTGACTTTAGCTTCCCAAGACCTAGGCAATGATCTCAAATTTTTTTTTTCACAAGATCATCGTTAGTATAAGATTTTTTAAGGCTTTTCATCTCATTATTAATATCAGTGAATCTTGTGAATATATCAGAAATACTTTCATAAGATTTCATTCTAAACAATTCATATTTATGCACAAGCATATTTATTTTTGACTCTTTGACTTGATTAGTACCCTCATGGGTGACCTCTAATCTATTCTAAATCTTTTTGTAGATATACAAGTAGATATGCAATTAAATTCATTAGCATCTAATGAACAATATAAAACATTCATGGCTTTAGCATTGAGCTGAGCCATTTTCTTATCATGCACATCCCATTCCATTTTCGATTTGGGAACAAAATCATTTGATCTAATAGTGGGTGTGTGAGGTTCATTGACTATGATGCTCCATAAATCATAATCAAGTGTTTGAGTAAAAATTTTCATACGTGCTTTCCAATATGTGTAATTTGTGCCTTAAATAAAGGTGGTCTATTGGTAGATTGCCCCTCACTCAATATGGAACTCATTTGGGTTGTCATGATCTTTGGCTCAAAGCTTTTTAAGGCTTAAAATCAAGAGCACCTGCACTGATACCAATTGTTGCCAAGATATAGCAACCCAAGAGGGAGGGTTAATTAGGTTTTTCAAAAATTAATTGACTAGCTAGCAAGTATGTGCACTTAAATTTTTTTTCACAAATAAACTAAGTATAGTGCAGTGAAGATAATATGCAAGCAATTGGTAGATGTACTTAAAGAACATAAAGAGGCAATTGGATGAATAATAGCTGATCTTAAGGGAATTGACCCTTCCGTTTGCATGCACCACATTCATAGTAAAATTGAAGCCAAACCACATAGAGATATGCAAAGAAGGCTAAATCCAAATATGAGGGATGTTGTTATGAAAGAAGTAGTAAAATGGCTTGATGCTGGCATCATTTATCCAATTTCAGATAGTCAATGGGTTAGTCCAATCCAAGTAGTACCTAAAAAATCGGGTATTACCGTGATTAAAAATGAAAAGGATGAATCAATTCCTACTCGCACATCAACTAGTTGGAGAGTGTGTATAGATTATCGAAAGTTGAATGCCGTGACTAGGAAAGATTACTTTCCTTTGCCTTTTATCGATCAAATTCTAGAACAGCTAGCAGGACAGTCTCTTTTATTTCTTAGATGGATATTTAGGATACAATCAAGTCCCAGTATTTCTTGCAGATCAAGAAAAGATCACCTTCACCTGTCCCTTTGGAATATTTGCCTTTAGACGCATGCCGTTTGGTCTTTGTAATGCACCAGCCACTTTTTAACGATGTATGTTTGTCATATTTTCTGATATGATTGGTCAATTTTTGAAAGTATTTATGGATGATTTTTTAGTTTTTGATGGGTCATTTGATAGCTTCCTCGAGAACTTGACTAAAGTACTGAAATGATGTATGAAAATAATTTAGTCCTAAGTTGGGAGAAGATCCATTTTATGGTTCGTGAGAGAATTGTGCTCGGACACATTATTTCAGAGCAAGGTATTGAGGTTGATTAAGCCAAGGTTGAATTGATCTCAAATCTACCACCCGCAACCTCAGTTAAACAAGTACGATCTTTCCTTGGTCATGCTGGTTTTTATAGACGCTTTATCAAAGATTTCAGTAAAATTTCTTGACCATTGTGTAATTTGTTGACCAAAGATAGTTCTTTTAATTTTGATGAAGATTGTCTAAGAGCTTATAACATCCTTCGAACTGCTTTGACCACTGCACCAATTATCAAGCCTTTAGATTGGACCATACCTTTCGAAATCATGTATGATGCTTCTGATTATGCTGTAGAGGCAATTTTAGGATAGAAACTCAATCGAGAATCTCATGTAATTTATTATGCTAGCAAAACTCTTTCAGATGCACAAATGAACTATACTACCACTGAAAAAGAATTACTAGCAGTTGTGTTTGCCCTTGAAAAGTTTAGATCATATCTATTAGGGTCTAAGATTTTAGTTTATTCTAATCATGCAGCATTGAGGCATCTTTTATCAAAAAAGGATATAAAACCCAGACTGATTAGATGGATCCTTCTACTACAAGAATTTGATTTAGAAATCTTAGATAAGAAAGGTTCTAAAAATATGGTAGAAGATCATATCTCTAGGATCTTAGTAGAATACAATAAAGAAATAATCAGAGATAGGTTCCTTGATGAGCAATTGTTCTCAATTATCCATAGCAGTCTTCCTTGGTTTGCCCATATTGTGAATTATTTGGCAACAGGAAAAGTACCTTCCCACTGGACAAAACAAGAAAAAGATAGATTTTTCTCACAAATCAAATATTACTTTTGGGAAGACCCTGAATTATTTAAATACTATTCAGATCAGGTGATTAGGCGATGTATCCCAGAGAGTGAATTCAAAAGTATACTTAACTTCTGTCATTCTCTTGCATGTGGAGGACATTTCAGTGGAAAGAAAACTACAGCAAAGGTACTATAAAGTGGGTTTTATTGGCCAACTCTTTTTAAAGATGCACATAAATTTGACCGTAATTGTCTCCAATGTCAATAAACAGGAAATATTTCTCAAAAAATATGATGCCCCTAAACCCTATCTTGGTTGTAGAAATTTTTGATGTATGGGGTATTAATTTTATGGGCCCATTTTCTTCCTCTTTTGGATTCGAATACATTATGGTGGCAGTTGATTATGTGTAAAAATGGATTGAAGCCATGGCAACTCGAACCAATGACCATAAAGTTGTAATCAAGTTTATTCAGCATAATATCCTTAGTCGTTTTGGATGCCCAAGGGCTATAATTAGTGATGGGGGTACACATTTCACGAATAGACACTTTGAAGGATTAATGAACAAATATAGAATTACTCATAAGGTAGCTACACCTTATCATCCCCAAACTAGTGGCCAAGTTGAAATATCAAATAGAGAAATTAATCATATCCTTGAGAAAACAGTGAGACCTGATAGGAAAGATTGGCCAGAATGTTTGGATGATGCATTATGGGCTTATCGTACTGCATTTAAAACTCCCATAGGAATGTCTCCTTACAGGCTCGTATTTAGAAAGGCCTGCCATTTACCTGTAGAATTAGAACATCATGCATTTTGGGCCATAAAGCAATTTAATTATGATATAAAAAATACAGGTGTCAATAGAAAACTCCAATTAAATGAGTTAGAAGAGCTACAAATGATGCATATGAGAGCTCAAAATTTATAAAGAACGAACCAAAGCATATCATGATAAATTTATTAGTAGAAAAATTTTTGAACCAAATCAAAAAGTATGGCTTTACAATTCAAGATTACACCTTTTCCCTAAAAAACTTCATTCATGATGGAATGGACCTTTTATAGTAACTCAAGTATTTCCCCATGGAGCTATAGAGCTTAAAGACCCCAAACAGGAAATACATTCAAAGTAAATGGCCAACGTTTGAAACCATATATAGAAGAAATTAATGATTGAGAAATTATTGAATCAATTGATCTTGTAAACCCAACACTATCATAATGAGCAGCACAGTCTGGCTGAAGACTTTAAACTTAGCGCTCTTGGAAGGCAACCCAGTTTATTAGTTATTTTTAACTTTCTGTTCTTTTAGTATGTTCTTTTAGTATGACTAGAGAAGAGCAACACAAGCAGATTGAAAGAAGATGACAACAATGAAATGTCCAACCTTCAAATACTCTACCAGGTAGTATCTTTCCTTGAAATTAATTTTTCTTTCATTAGGGACAATGGAAATTAAGTTGGGGGGGAGGAAAAAGAATAAGTAAATCCTCGAGTAAAACTATAATTAGATGTGTGTACCAAATTCTGTCTTGATTTAAAGTTAATCAAGCAGTCTATTAATGAATTAATGGTTAGATTATTTTTCAGATACTGAGGAATAAATTATTAAGAAAACCTAATAAAAAGTAGGGTTTAGCCTAGAAAAATTTTTAGAATAATTTTAGACCCTCCTGACCACTGATCTTAATAGTACAATCTACTTAATAAGGGTATGGATGAAAATGTTATATTCAAAAAAAAAAGAAAAAAAAATTTACTCTTAAAGTTAATAAATTAGGTTCTTAATATCTTTCACTGAGTAACCGGACCCGTCACCTAAGAAAGTGATGTTGTTCGCTTAAAAAGGTATGAACGTAAAAGAACCTAAGTAGAGTCAGTCCTACCTAAAGCCTTTTTGACTCGAGTCAGTAAATCCGAGGGGTGTTTCACACATAATGCCCTAAAACCAATTGGTTTGGGAGCCATTGGCCTAAAGCTCGCTACAAGGGTTAATTAGAAAGCAAGGGGTTAGGACATTGCACTGACTTTACACATAAATAAATAAGGGAACCAAATTACAAAAGACATTACATCCAGCCCAAATTAAGTTAGAAGACTTAAATAGAGAAGTGGAAAGTTGGTGAAGGAAGACTTCTATAAATTCTTATGGACTACACTTTATCACTAAATAGGTAAACTTAATAATCCGATGAAGTACCTCCCTTATTATCTAAACAAAATTTTTAAGAAGAACTGTAAGATAACTATCAATTCTTGGACTAGCTTGGTACACATTTCTAAATTTCTTATTTGCTCGAGGATGAGTAAGATTCAAGTTAGGGGGAGTGATAAATGCATAAATAATTATCATTAAACCTATTAATTAATAATTCAATGTACCTATTATTATTTAATATTTTAATATTTTATATAATATTTTAGAAAAAACCTTATCAATTTAAAGAGCTCTATTTTAGAATTTAACAACGCAAATGACACTTGAATCGGACTTAAAACGAGCTCAAAATTAATTTTATAAGGATTTAGCACATATTTTAAAGCAAAGTCGCAAACCCAGTGCCGACTTCATCGTCTTCTCAGCAGAAATTGCCTTCTTTTCGCACAATTCTTCTCCTAATCAAATTTAATCTTTTCCTCCACTAACTAAGAAATAAATTGAATAGGAAAGTAGCAAATTGAAAGAATTAAACTCATATGGAAGGAATTTTGATTTTATTCGTAATTTCTCCAAAAATTCTCTGCATCACGCGTCGTTTTATATGGAAATAGGACTCTAATAACTCTAATAAGGAAACAGAATCTGGCTCCGCATCAAGGCCGCGTCCGAACCTCTACAAATAACAGAGCCAAGAAAGGAGGGAGGGTGCACGGGGTTCGTCCAACGATCTACATCTATTCTAGGTGGCTTGGAGTCTGCAGGAGGTGGAGAAAGCTCTGTTCCGTGGCTTGGGAGAGTCTCTGTTCCGTGGCTTGGGAGAGCCTCTGGGCAGTATTCGTTCGAGGTGCTGCATCCGTGGAGGTTTCTGTTGCTCTGTTCCAGACTACCATCGGATCATGAAGGTTGATGTTGGAGGAGTTCCGTTGCTGTTCCCAGGTGTGCCCAGGAGCCATCCGTGTTCTTCCTGGAGGCTCTATTCTGAGGCATCCGTGGGATTCGTGGAGGTTCTTGCTGCGTCCGTGGGTTCGTCCTCTGTCCATGGCTTGGAGACGGAGGAAGAACAGAGGGCCCAGTTCATGTCTTCAACCTGGTTCAGCTTGTCTCTGGTTTGGTTCAGAAATTTATTGTAATCTGTTGCCTTCTTAATGTCATAACTTTTTAATTAATATGAAATAAAGTTTCTTTTCATGTTTAATTATTATCAAATTATATTTAAGTAAAAATAATTTAGACTGATCTATGCTTAAAAGGGACGGGCCATGATCTATGGGTACGGGCCATGCTCTTATAAGATAGACCATATCTTAATTATTTTATATTAATTATCTATTAAGTTAAATTTATAAATTTATTTCAAGATAATCGCTAAAGTCCCTGTGGAATCGATCCCTTACTCTCACTATTTTATTAGTGAAATTAAGGTGTTTTAATCATTGCGCTACGACACGCATCAGTGGGCTCTGTTCTTCCTTCATTTCTTCGATCCCTTCGTCGGTGGGGAACCTCACCAGCAATCTCTTGGTGGAGATAATAGCATCCAGTAAATTCAAGCCAGACCTTCCCAAGATAACGTTGTAAGCCAACGGGACCCAAACCACCAGAAAGTTTAGGACTACCGTGCTCTGACGCGGTGGAGTCCCAGCTATGACGGGGAGAGCGATCTCCCCTTCGATGCTCACAGAATCTTCGGTAAAACCCATCAAAGGCATGGTGACGGGATGAAGGGAAGAGTTAGACAGGTTCATCCGAACAAAGGCTTCGTAGCTCAAAACATCAAGAGAACTTCCATTATCTACTAAAATTCTCTTTATAGGGTGTTTGGCTATTGTCATAGACACGACGACGCTGTCATCATGTTTGTTAACTACCCCATCTAAGTCCTTCCTAAAGAAAGGAATTACAGAATCTAACCCCTCATGTCGTCTTTTTGAGTTGCTGCCTTCCTTCCAGGAAATCATGGCTATCGTCTTCTCCATCGGGGTGTTGCCTACACCGATCTGTGGTACGGGAGGTGTCATCGGGCCCGGTGCGATAGGGTTTCCTCTTCGAACAAACTTGCTTAAGTGACCCTGCTGGACTAGCTCTTCAATGTTCTTCTTCAGCAGGCGGCAATCTTTAGTGTCATGACCGTAATCCCGGTGGTATCGACAATAGAGTTCCTTACTGCGAGGAACCCCTGGATTCATGGGGGGTGGGCATTAGAAGTAGGGCTAATCCTCGATCTCTAATGGAATGTGAGATATTGGAGCGAGGAGAGGGGTGAACTGCTCATTGGGGACGAGCGTTTGAGGCCGGTTGTTCGAGCGATGAGGTCGCTCAGGCTTTCTGGATTGTCTTCCGTCGGGTTTCATGGATATTGGCTTCTTGCTGGAACCTTTGTCGGTCTTCCTTCTAGAAGAGTCCGCTTCATCAGCACGAATATATTTCTGCGCTCGGATTAGCAATTCGGCATAGGAACTGGGAGGCTTCTTATCCAAGGAGTAAGCAAACCTAGAAGGACGGAGTCCTCGCTTCAGGGCTAAGGTGGCTACAGAGTCCTCAAGGTTGTAAACCTCGAGCGCGGCTTCTTTGAATTGAGCGATGAAGTCCTTTAGGGTTTCGTTGCTCCTTTGCTGGACGGCGAATAGGCTATCCGCCATCCGAGGGATCTTTCGGCAAGCATCAAAGTGGGCCAGAAAAGATCGCTCGAGCTGCCTGAAGGAATTGATGATGCGTGGTGGTAAACAGGAATACCACGCACGCGCCACCTTCCGAAGTATAGCCGGGAAGGCAACACAGAGAACGGAGTTCGTTGCCCCCTGGACTTGCATAAGGACCTTGTAGCTCTCCAAGTGGTCCAGAGGGTCCATCGTGCCATCGTACGGGTCCAACTAAGGAAGATGGAACCGAGGTGGAATAGGCTCCTCCATGATGCGGCGAAAAAGTGGGAAATGGTGGTCATAGTCCATCCCATGAGGATTGGCGATCCGGCGGCTAAGCTCCTCCAATCGTTGATGATAATCGTCCAGCCGTTGCTCGGTCCGACGAGCGGCCTTCCTATTGGTATCTCTTTAGAGGAGTTAGAAGATGAAGATGGGGAAGACCCCCGGTGTAGGGAGTGCACATGTCTTGGTTCCTTCTCAACAACGCTGCCTGTGGAAGTGATCAGAATGGTGGGAGAGAGAGATCGCCGTCGCTTTGAGGTCTCCCGATGGTGAGGTTCAGGGAGCGAGTGGTGGGAGGCCTCAGGAGGAGTCTTGCCCTAATGAGATTGACTGACTCCATGACCCTCTCATGAGGCGGAGGGGGCTGAGGCATGGCAGTGAAGCAGTGTTCTTGTAGTCCCCACACCACCGTATCAGATCTTGTACTTGATGAGTCAGGACGTCAAGCCGATCAGACTGGCTAGCCTGTGGTGGTGCAAGAGGCAAACATGGAGGTTGGCCTCTGATTGTTCAGCCCGCGGGAGATATTCCACGGCATGGCTGGTGAAGGCTTTCTGAGCTTGCATCGTCACCATCGTCCTCCTTGCAGAAGTCGAGGGGTCGCAGATGCATGAGTGTAAACGTCTGTCTGCCATCCCCCTACCTGGAGCGCCAATCTATTGCTGCCAAATCGCTTCTGATGAGCATCGGGCGAGCTGAGATCTCCGTGGGTCTTCAAAAATGAGGAGAGATGGCCTTCTTCCTCGAGAGCCTACAAAAAGTCTGGACCGGTGGTGCCAGTGGGACCCTCCGATGCTCAAGTTAGTGGCTTGGAGAACAGGAATTTCATTGAGAATAGTGCTTGAGAGAGAGTAGAGATTTCGTCCCCCAGCCTTGTAAGCTAGGGTCCTTTTTATACCTGTTGTTAGAGCTACTGGGTCTCCCTTATGTTAGGATAAGCTTTGTGAACGGTAGTCGGGTGCACCGTTGCTGAATGGGTGCCGGGAATATCGGCGACTGTACAGTGTGTTGGTAACTACCCGTGATTCCGACCGTAACAGGCGTGTTGGCCATGCTGTGTGATTTATGTTTCAAGAAGTCGGATTGAATCTGGGGCCGAGGCGAGACCGGAGCCGAGGCCAAGGCAGGATTGGAGCCGAGGCCGAGCCGAATCCGAGGCCGTGCCGTATCTGGGGCCAAGGTGAGATCGAAGCCGAGGCCGAGCCGAATTCGAGGTCGAGGTGGGACTGGAGCCAAGGCCGAGCCGAATCCGAGGCCGAGGCGGGACTGGAGCCGAATCGGGGCTGAGGCACATCTGAGCTGGGTTGAATCCGGGGCGGAGGTGAGACCGAAGCCGAGACCGAGCCGAATCCGAGGCCGAGGCGCACCTGAGGTCGGGCCGAATCCGGGGCCAAGGCGGGACTGGAGCCGAGGCCGAGTCAAATCTGGGGCCGAGCTCTAAGCTAGCAGGGATTGTTTAAAAATCATGCGGGATGTTATCGTACCGTCTGATGATGATTAGCCATATCAAAGTGCATTCAGATCCAGTGGAAAAATGAAACCTGTGGAAAACTTCTTTCTCATAGAGAGTTTCTTATTCCCTCCATCACATATCTTTTAAAAATTATTGCTGCATGATCCCTCAAAACAATTTAAAATTGGTTGATCTGGGATTTGATTTGATCTTTTGTGATACTTTTTTTTTTCTTCTAATATTGGATTCTTTCCTTGCCTAACCCAATATAAATTTGTGTATGTTATGCTCCACTTTAGTTAAAATGATTTTTTGGTATAATTTCCTGATTGTTTATATCCATTTATTTGGTATAGATTTTCTTTACATAGACCACATATTTTGCTAATGTATGTGATCATGAGATATTTTGTGTTTTTTATGATGTAATTTCCAACATGATTGTGCGATCAATGTTGAAGCTTGTTCTCATTTTGTGAGTACGTCATCTCTTATTATTCAATAGTACAATGATAACAATACGCTCACAGGTTGAAACAAAGGATGGGTACCTTTTATCTGTTCAACACATTCCACATGGTAGAAGAGCTTTAGGGAACAAATCTAGTCCTCCAGTTTTTCTTCAACATGGCCTTTTTCAGGTATTATTCGTTCATATTAGAAATCTTGTTTGTTACATTAGATTAATTTTGACTTTTGTTGGGATATTCTCTTTTGCTGTGATTATTGTTGGATATCAACTATTGCATTGTACTTTGGATGCCTCTCACAATATAGATAGCCTGGAATTTAGATAACTATTTCATAGTACATTACTATTTATAATCCAAACATGGACAGGGAGGAGACACATGGTTCGTGAATTCTGTTGAAGAGTCACTGGGATTCATCCTTGCTGATCGCGGTTTTGATGCCTGGGTTGGGAATGTGCGTGGTACATGCTGGACTTATGGTCACATCACCTTATCTCAGAATGATAAGGTAATTATGAATAACACTGTACATTGCTTTCATCATTTGCATAAGCATTTCTGATTTATTCTTACCTCACATCACATGTAATTTATCATGAACCCATGTCTTTCCTTCTGTGTAAATGTCAGTGGACTTGTACATTATCAATTATGCACATGTGTGCATTATTTGATGTTACAACCTTGAAGTGTTGGAATGCTTTGTAGGCATTTTGGGATTGGAGTTGGCCGGAACTAGCTCAATATTCAACAACAAATTCCAAAGTTTTCTCTGTAGGTCATTCACAGGTATAGTTAGCCTTGGTGGCCATTATTCAAAATTTCAGTTTGGTTCTATCATCGATCATTAAAACAGCACATGAACAAATGCTTCCTGAAGTTCATTTTTTCAACCTTGACAGGGAACTATCATGGCTTTAGCGGCTTTCACCATGCCAAATGTGGTTAGAATGGTTGAATCCGCTGCTCTTCTTTGTCCTATTTCATATTTAGATCATATCAGTTCGAGGTTTGTTCTTAGAGCAGTCAGCTTGCGTCTTAATGAGGCAATCCATCATATGCCTCAAAAGGTTGAGAAGAATCTTACAATTAGAGAACTGACCTTTTCCCTTAGTCCATGACAGCTGCTTCTCAGAATTGGCATTCCTTAGCTTAATTTTAGGAGGTCTATTTTCTCCCGCTGTAAAACGGAATTTTCTTTTATCTAAATTCTTCTGACTTTGTTGTGGTGATTTTTTTTTGATGCATATTTCATCATGTGCTATGATATGGGTGTTCAAATACTAGATTTTGTATGTGATGGCCATATGGACTGCAACAACTTACTATCTGCAATAACATGTTTGGCTTATGCGCTGTATTATTTGATGTAACTCACGTGCTAGGATGATGCTGGGACATACTTAATGGATACAGTTTTCAAAAATTATCGTTCATGGTGTGCCTATTTGCATCGTGGTTCAAACATCGAGTAAGTCATGCATTTGTTTGGTTGAACTTATTTTTTTATTGAATACAGGGGATGAAATCTCAAGTTTAGAATTCATGAATGTTCTGTCTTCTCTGCAGTTTATCGGAAGAGAAAGTGGCGCAACAGTTGAAACTACTTTACATTGGGTTATATTTTCTCATATGGGAAGAAGCTTCAAATGTCCGGTTCATGCTTGAATGTCTTTGCTATATCTTCCACAATGTAAGCTATCTTTTTCTGCACAGGTTCTCCTTTTTGGCTTGTGAAGCATTATCTCAATTGATTGGACCAAAATGCATTAGAGATGCACAATCAGTATTGCTAAATTCATGAATGCTTCTAAAAATGCATTAGAGATGCACAATTTGAATATTTGATTATTTTCTCATTTGAATACATACTTTTTGAATACATGCTTTTTTGTGATGCATTCGCTAACTTTATGTGTGGAAAACAAAATATTTCCCATGTGTTCGTGATAGAGGAATATTGTTTATGCCCACCGATTTGGACTTGGGTTTTTCTTTCTCTTTGAATTATTTCATGTCAGTATTGAAATAACATAGCATGTTAGAGATGCTGCATTTTTTTTCTTGTTTGCTAGTCACCTAACCATTTCATAGCTACAACTGAAGGAGGGAAAATGAAAATGCAGTGTAACTTATATTCTTGAAAAAAAGAATAAGTCACTTTTATTAAGTTGTAGATTGTAAAATGATTTTAACATCTGGGTTGCTTAAATTAGTACCGATACATGAACCATGATCATCTATATTTAATGATTTTTTCTTAAATTCAACATCTATCACAACGGTCTTGCGAGTTTAAGCTAGTGGGAGAAGTTTTTCATTTCAGTTTATAAAATTGTTAGGCGTCCATCTGTTTACACTTTTTATATGATTTTCTTGACATTCTCAAGGAAGCTCATTTATAACTTGACCTTATTCTCATCCTTTGCTTAGCACACTCAAATATTCTTTTCTTTTTTTTTCACATATTTAGGTTTCTTATTGTAAATTATTAGGACACTCTTAGTTGACATCTCTAGTTAACATGCTATCGATGATTCAAAAGAAAGGAAAAGGCATTTGAAATGCTTTTATTTTATAGTTTAGATGTTCATAAGTCAGGCCATATATTTTTATTTATCCTTATTTTTGATACATATATCCTTTCCTTTACATATGCTATTCTTATTTTATATAATTTTTTAAAAAATTTCTAATGTTGTTTATATTATGAAATTCAGATGCAGAAGTTGAACCGACCTACATTGGATGAGCTCTTCAGACATACCCATCAAAAGAAAAAAGATGAAAATCAGTGGGTAAATAAGAAGGCAAAGACAACACATGTAAGTATTTAAAAAACTTTACTTTAATTCATATATTTATACTATTTGTATGTTTAGCTCATTGTATCTAATATCTTTTGGAGACTAATTTTATATAGAAGTGGCAAGAGGTGCAATTAAGTAATTAAGTCAGAGCTCAACCGGAGAGGATGGTGCATGTATGGAAAGATACAGTTGGAGTAAACAAGGATTCGAATCACAGGCTAGCTTGAGGAGGGTTTTCAAGGGATAAATTCAGTAGGAAAATCCATCAAAATAAATTCCCTTTGAAAAATTTCTTGAAAAAATTTTTTGAGGAGGGTTTTTCCGACAACCATTTGTTCATCGAAAATCCATATTTGCGATGGATTATTTCCTTTTTTCCTCAAAAAATCGCCCTTGCAAATGACCCTTTTTATTGTAGTGTCTATTCCACTGCATCATGGTTTCTACATAATTCTATACAGTCACAAGGCCACTAAAATTTTTAAAGAAAGATTTGGTGTTAGAGAATAGGATTTGTATTCCAATATGTCATGGTTTCTATATAATTCTATATATCGGCATCTAGCAATATCTTATTGTACATATTTCACAAGAGTAATTAAGTATTGGTAAATGCATTGATTATTCATAGTTTATTTATTAATCATTAATATTCCTTTCTCTAGGGGTATGTTTACATGCTATCCGAGAGCATGATTTGATGATGCTACCACTATGGAAATGCTTTTGGCTATTCAAATGTTATTGATAATTTATCAAGATTTAAAGATTCAATTAATACACTTATTACTCATCAGAGTCATCTTAGTTCTAAAAGAGGGCAATACAATATCGATAGCTATTTGGTTAATATGTATACTTCGCCTTTCTTTTTTGATTCAAATGGTACATATGCTTGCCTCTTATAAAGATACAATAGGAGTCTCATAAAAGTTTTTTATAACAATTCTGAATTGAGACACAACTAGGGTTGCAACTTGGCCAGGTTCAACCCAAATCCGGCTCGCCGAACTCGATTTGCAGCAGTACTCAAACTCTAGTTTGCTTAATCCAAACCTAAAGGACCCAAATCGATTTGCAACTGAGGCCAAGTTCGGGTTGCAGTCAATCCGAACCCGAGAAAATCCGAACCTTACAGTGTTGTGAAAGTGATGATTTAGCCTTATTTGTTAGGTTTAAAGATATGTAGAGCTGACAATGGTGTTGTGGAAGTGATGATTCTTGGTATGAACATTCCACCAGAACCTTCATTACCTTTTAAAATGAGCAATATACATTTAATCATTGCATTTTATCATGTAAGCTTGGTGGGCCAAACTAGTATCTTTTTTTTTTTAATTATCTTCTTTAAGACATTTGTAACTTCTAATATGAAGTTTGCCAAAATTTTATGAAAGCATCTGGAAAGAGGTGATGAGTAAAAGACCAAAGAGCTTTGAATGGTGAATGCAGTCTCGCTACTTGGAAAAGATCTACTAGACTTATATGATCTTCTAGCTAGCTCTTTATTTTTTGCTTCCGAAGGATAAAGGTGACTTCATCAATGCATATGGTGGCTATTGAAATGTTATGCAATATTTGAATTACTTTGGATATGTTTTGATTTAGGAATATACTTTTTTATTGTTTAGTCTTATATAAAAGATGTATATTTTTAGATGTGCAATTTAAAATGTGAAGCTTGTTTGTTTCAAACTTTAGCTTGTTTATACAATGTGAGCTTATTTGTTTCAAACTTTAGCTTGTTTGTGCAATGTGAAGCTTGTTTGTTTCAAATTGTCATATTTTTTTTTTCATCAACCCGAATTCCAATCCAAAACTCAACTCAAACCCGATTTTTAAAAATAGGGTTAGGGTTGAGGTTTTATAAATAGGGTTAGGGTTAGGGTTAGGGTTGATATTTTACAAATAGGATTAGGATTAGGGTTAAGAAAAATCCGAGTTTCATGAGCCCGAGTTGCACCCCTAGACACAACAATGATGCTATGACTATAAAATTATATGAAAATTTTATTTTTAAATACCACTTTCCTAGATAAAATTGCCAACAAGGATGCAGGTTATCTAAATTGTTTTCCCTTTTATTAATAATTTTATTATACTCAAATATAGAATTAATGTTCTATTATTACTTCTTAAGCACACTCAAAGAACAAACAAAGATAAAGAAAAAATAGAGCCTTTTTTAAAATACCATGCTATTATTTTCCAAATATCTCTCCTTTATTTTGTTACAATTCCAAATATTCTTTTATTTTATTCTCCATACTGATAGGCTGTACAACAATCTTCAATGGTAAGCTCCTTAGTAACAACAACAGTACGCTGTCGTAGGAAGAAGAGTGAAGCAACCCGAATTATTAAACCCTTTTTCCTTGCAAAATATTCTACAAAAAGTAGTATCGCAATTGTTTACTTCAAAAAAGTTGCATGTGAATTTAGCTTCCTTTGCTTCTGTAACATGTTGAAAATAATAAACAAGTTATTGAATGTCTAATATAAACAAAATCACATGCATGATTTCATATGGAAACCAAAATAAATGGCATAATTTTTCTCCACTTGAACTTTAAAGGGAGGTAGCAGCATTTGTTAGCTCAACTACTTGGCACTCCTCTCCTAAGAGCTTGAACTGATAAATATAGGTTATGTACGTGCTTCAACTGATAAATTGTATCTATTACTATTATTATGTTATATTTTAGAAGTCTAATAATTACTTATTGGGCTATAGAGCTCATATATGGGGATACTATTGGAGAGTGCCTAGATGTGCAAGGGGAATAAAGAAATTTTTAATGTTAGCTATTGAGACTTAGTAATTTTTTTCAAAATAACGGTCTTGTAGCCAACATTTATATTTGTTTACTTGAGAAACTTTTTAAACTTATGATTGGAACTTTATATTGTCGATTTATGATATCATGTAAATGCCTTGCATATCTACAAGAAACTCCTTATTAGTATATGGTAGTTGTTGTGGCTTCTAGCTCTAGCTCGGATCTCAGGTTCAGGATATGGCAAACTCAATCTAGTCTAATTGCATCTTGATCTAAAGTGAGCTAACCTAAAAGGCTAGGTCTCATAGATTTAAAATAAAAGCAATTTCCAAGAACCATATACATTTCCATGGATATGATAATAGAAATTTATACACAATTGTTTGAAGACAAACACATGTCACAAACATTATTGAAATAAATATTTGATCTAGGATATTGGATGCATGATATCCTTTTTATTGCATCATAAAACCCCTTGAAACAATCAACCCAACTTTTCATATTTTCATTTTTTTTGTAGAAAGTTTATATCACGTTTTGATAAAGGTGACCTAGCTTCTTAAAACTCAAGTACTTTAAAGTGTTGAATGATTTCAGCTCTATCTAGTTGGAACAATATAAATTAATGAAATTTTTGGAGCACAAATTTGATGCATGAGCCTCTCCAATCTCTAAAGCATTGCTATTCAAACACTTATGTGCTTACATTTTTACACATTATAAATAACCCTACTAATTGATGCCAACCTATGTGCATCAAGAGATTAGGTAGCTGCTGTTAATTGGAATTTAGAAACTATCCTAGTAGAGCCATCGCATCCATTTGAGCATAGAAAGAATAAGGAACAATCAAATAAAGCCGGTGATCATTAAAATTCAACCAATACCACATGCACTATCATCAAAATAATCCAATGATAGAACAAGTGTTAGTTGCATTCTTTGGTCAAGCCACCATGCTCTCCCAATTGGATTTCTTTGATTCGGGTTGAAATTAGATATAGACTATTTCGATGGCAACATAACTATCATCCAAAGGCTTGTGGTGGTGTAATTCTTACCCTCCAAAGAAAATCTCCATTTAGATCCTTGTCTGTTTGAGCATACTAGGACTTAGATATTTCTAGTTTTAGTTAAGTTTTAACACATCCACAAGAATTTCATTCAATTTAAGGACCTAAAACCCATAAATACTTCCCACTATACTCTTTGTTATCATTGAGATTAATAGAAGTGTTGTTTTGATATTCTTCTTTGTCCAACATGACCCAACACTTTGATATTCATCTTTGTCCGACGTGACCCTTGTCCTAAGTAATAGTACTATTATCATATATCATGTTGCCAATTTCTTGCTCACTAAAATTCATAGTTGCCTTAGTTTAGTTTTTTGTTGATTAATACAAAAACAACTTAGTAGGTCCAAAGTAAAACAAATAATATAGAGAAATATTCATTGACCTTCCTCAACAATATGGTAGCATAACCTTTAACTACAAGTACATGCAAGCACCCCTACACAAACACATACTCACGAGCATACACATGAACACACATGCAGAGAGAGAGAGAGAGAGAGAGAGAGAGAGTCCTATAAGTATTCATGAGGAAAGGGTAATGACCATCAAAAGAGAGAAAAGAAGGAATCTGTTGATGCTAGGGGAAGCCATTTTGTTCGAGTTTTATCAATAGAGTATAATCTTGTAAAATTTATAAGCAAATCTAGATAAGCACAATTTATTAGTACGTCTATAGTAAATCTCTTTGAAAATAATAGTGGTGGTAATTTTTGAGTGTTATAACCGATATTGTTTTAAATAAGGAAACCTCCACTGATTAAGGTTTTAAATAAGTTTTTCTCTTGTAACGTACAGTCCCCAAGCTCTCAACGCATCCCCGCGCATTTATGTACCACCCCTCTAGAACCGTTGTTGACTACTAATAATTGTTTCATTAATCGACTTTATCTACACCTCCAATTTTTTATTTAAATAACCTGGCTGTTACAACAATATTTTAATAGAAAATAATGAGCAATAGGAAAACAACAACATTGTGTTTCTACTCATTTTTATTGGGCTTTTCTTGCATGTGGATTTGACAATCACTTTTAAAAAATAATGAAAAAAAATAATATTCTACTTAAACCAAAGCATACATGAAAATAATCGACGCTGTTGTGGTTATAATTATTATTTTTTCTTGTTATTACAGGGTTGCAAGCTGGTTGGGGTGGATCGGGGATGGCAAAATCTAAATCTAATCTATTATTTAATAGTCAAAAAATTAAAACCAAACCTAATCCAATTCCCTTCTAATTAGATCAGATTGGATTTACTATGGATTTTACAAAGGAAATAGACTTTTTTCGATCAAACCAGATCATCAATAGTCCAAACATAAATAATGATAAACTTATATGAATTAATTATCTAGTTTTATCATAAATATATTATGTTATAATATAATAATTAATAAAATATAAATATTATCTAAAGCATATTTTATATAGGATTTGATGTATTGATATCTGTATAAAATTTTAATCAACAACATATGTTATTAGTATATTATATTACAAAAATAATACTTATCTTTCATATTCAAGGAGGGTTTTGAAATATATAGGAAATTAGTTTTGGACTGGTTTAGTGTCGAATTGAGTTACTAAAGCATCCAATCCCAATAGATACTAAAGCATCCAATCTATTTGAAACCTTGTTTATATTTATACAATAATATTAAATGAGAATGGAATGTATCATAAAAATTTCACCTTTTAAAACTAATGTTCTAACAACCTTTTTAATTAAAAAATTGAGATATTACTTGACATCACTTTTTTTTCAAAAAAAAAGAAAATTATAAGATATTATTGTTTCTTATTTTTTTTGTTTTTTAAAAAATTTGCAGCTACTAAGTTAAAAATATGATTGGTGTTGCTATTTTTATTTTATATTTTTTAAAAAATATTTCATTATTTCTAGAAAATAAAAGTAAGAAATTCTTACTTTCATTATTTTCAAAATAATTAAATTAAAAGATACAATTTTATTTTTACTCATTCCCATGAAGAGACCATTAATCTTTTCTGTCTCCAAGTAAAAGATACAATTTTGCATTTGCATGAAGATATTAGATTTTAGGTGTGGAGCTATGAGGGATTTTTTTTTAGTTATATTTACCAAAAATTAAAGAATAACTCAACTATTTTTGAATTCTCACAAGGTTCTAATTACATTTGTATTTCAAACATTGTCTCTATTCTCAGTGTTAGCAAATTATAATCCTAGGTCTGATATTTTGGAGATTATTTACCCAAATGTTCATCATGACCACTATGTCCACTCTCACTTTTAAAACTCTTGAGTTCTATCAATCTAGAACTCCTGCCCTTTCCCTCATAATATAGCCATTTTATTCTGAAGAATAACTTTATTTTTAACCACTTTTAATCTCAAAATTAAGATATCTGACCTTTAGCTTCACTTATTTTTGGAACTGCATCCAACTTAGGTAACGTTTGGTTTGCAATAATATAATTATATGCTCGGTATTCTAGCACTTAGTAATTAGATTATCAAGAATGCAATATTTTATCTTTTAAGTAGCTATCTTTTTTCTTGTGTGCACACTAGAATATGAAATGTTATAATAAAAAATTCTTTATAAAATCATTTTAGAAATATTATAAATATTCAACATATAAAATAAAAATATAATAATATTACTAAAAATATTATTACAAATATATAGTATTATTATTAAATAAAAAGAAAATAAAAGATCTTGACTATATTAAATGTATTAAGGATGAAGATGAAATAGTCTTAGTAAAAGAAGAAGAGATAAAAGAAATTTATTAAATAAAACTAATTTAAAAAATTTAAGGGTAAAAGATGTGATAATCTAGGAGTAACAAATAAAAATAAATATTTCATACATTTAGCATGCTTGAGGTTAAAAAAGCTTTGATAAAATGAAAAATGCAAAGCATTAAGGTCAGATGTGATCCCTATTGAGGATTGCAAAGTTTTAAGAGAAATTAGAATCATGTGGTTAACCAATTTATTTAACAGGATTTTAGCAACTAAAAGAATGCCGGATGATTGAAGAAAAAGCATATTAATACCCATATACAAATATAAAGAAGATATTCAAAACTGTGCAAATTATAAAGGAATTAAGTTGATGAGTCATACAATGATATTATGGAAGAGAGTAATAGAAAATCGAATAAGAGCTGAAACTTTGGTGTCAAATAATCAATTTGGATTTATGCCTAAAATATCGACTATGAAAGTTATTTATTTATTAAGAAGATTGATGAAGATGTAGAGGAAAAAAAAAAAGATCTTCATATGGTCTTTATTGATTTAGAGAAAGCATATAATAGAGTACCTAAAGAAATAATATGATGGATTTTAGAAAAAAAGGAGTTACTAAAAGGTACATAAAATTGATAAAAGATATATATGATTGAGCAAGAACTATTGTCAATAGAACAATAGGAGAAACTAATGAGTTTTTAATTACCGTAGGTTTACATCAAGGATTGCCTTAAGTCTGTATCCTTTTGTATTAGTTATGAATGAATTAATCAAACATATTTAAGATGATATCCCATGCTATATGTTATTTACCGATAATATAGTATTGATTGATAAAACTAAATCTAAATTAAGTGATAAGTTAGAGATTTGGAGAGAGGCTTTAAATTCTTAGGGTTTCAAAATTAGTAGAACTAAGACTGAATACATGAAATATAATTTTAGTGAAAGTAAAAATACAAATGAAGAGACAATGAAGATTGCAAGCCAAGAGATACCAAGGAGTAAAAAAATTACGTATTTAAGATCAATTATCCAGTAAGAAGGTGAAATAGGTGAAGATGTGAATCATAGAGTTAAAGAATAGATTAAGTGGTGGAGTGCTTCGGGAGTATTGTATGATCGACGCATCCCATTAAAATTGAAAGAAAAATTTTATAAAACTGCTATTAGGCCAGCTATGCTATATGGAATAAAGTGTTGGGCAATACTAAAATAATATGTAAATAAATTAAGTGTAACATAAATGTGCATGTTAAGATGAATATGTGGTAAAACTTTAAAAGATAGAATTAGAAATAAACATATACGAGATATGATAGTAGTAGCTCCAATTGAAGATAAAATAAGAGAAAATCGATTAAGGTAGTTTGGACATATACAACGAAGACCTTTAAATGCTCCAGTTAGAAAGAGTGATCTTTTAACAATCCATAATAATGATAAGGTAGAGATAGACCTAAATAATTAAAAAAAGATATAACTATTTGTAATTTGAGTGCTGACTTAGTCCTAAATAGCCAACCTCATGTAGTTAGGAAAAGGCTTAGTTGAGTTGAGTTCAGTTGAGTTGTATATAAATATTTAATAATATATAGTGTTGCCCAGATAAAGCAACCCAAGAGGGGTTGAATTGGGTTTCTCAAAAATTAATTGACTAGCTAGCAAGTATGTGCACTTAAATTTTTTTTTCACAAATAAACTGTGTAGTGTAGTGAAGATAATATGCAAGCAATACGATAAAAAGTACAACCAAACACATGGGATTTATAGTGGTTCGGTGCCAACCCTACCTACATCCACTCCCCAAGAATACCTTGAGAATTTCACTATCACTACTAGCCAACCTAGCTAGCAAACCTGTTTACGGGCATAAGCAACCCTTACACACTAGCCCTCCAAGCTAGTCTTCTTGTTTAGATATAAGAGAACCTTATACACTAGTCTTCGGGCTAGTCTTCTTGTTTATGGATACAAGAAAACCTTTCACAACACTTATTTTCGGGCACAAGCAAGCCTTACAAGATTAAGCACAATAATATCAAGATTATACAATAAGCTCCTAATTTATGAGCAGATATTCAACAAAAATACTTAGCAAATATTGAAGAACACTTCTCAAGATGGCTTCTTTCTTTGAGCATACAGAGCAACAATGCAGCCTTTGATTGAAGCTTTAATGCTCTTCAAAGAGGGTTGTCAGAGCTTTAATCACCACCGCAAGAATCAAAAATAAATGAGCTCAAGTGGCTTTGAAACAATAAATACAACTCTCCAATAAACCAAGAATAAATCTCTCTTTCAAATGATATTTTTCATAATATTTTCACTAATTTTTCACATAATTTTTCTCTCTATTTTTACTCTTTTTCTCTTTCTTTTTCTGCTCTTTTCTTGCTCAAGAATAACTAATCAACATCAATATATTATCAACAAGAAAAAATATAGCTGTTGCATTTATCGTTGTGAGATAGAGGATGAAGTGAGAGAGAGAGAGAGCAAAGCTTGGAACACGAGTGCCATGAAAATTTCATTCCAAATCCATGAAAATGGCAAGCCAGAGGAAAAGTTGGCAGGTTAAGCAATAAAATTGGCAGCCTATATTTCAAAAGTAGCAAGACAGCCATCCAAATTAGCATACCAATATTTTGGTCAAGAAATCAGCCAGGGAGCAAAACATAAGGCTTTGTAAAATTGGCATTCCAAAATCCTCAAATCGGCAAGCCAAGAAAAAAGTTGGCATTCCAACTTTGATTCCAAGAGCCACCAGCCGAATGACAAAAAGATGAAATCGACATGCTAAGAGAAAAGTTAGTATTCCAATTTTTTGAATCACAAGAAACCCAGCTGTGAGCTCATGAAAATTAGCATGCCAAAAGACAAATTGGCATTCTAATTTAGAGCTCTTAAACTTCCAACAGAGGGCCTTAAAAATCTAGCAGCCCAACTTGAGAATTAGCATGCCAATGCCATAAACCGGAAGAAGTTATTTCAAAAATAGCATGCCAACTCCAACCATTAGCATGCCAAGAATAATGCACAGGGAGTCGGTAGAGGGCATTTCAAAAATAGCATGCCAACTCTAGAAACTAGCATTCCAACTTCTGAAGTAACAGGCATTCCCAAAATCCAATTACAAGGAACCAGCCGTTAGATAATAAATACATGCAAGCTAAGTAAGCCAACAACCGAAGGCAACGAAGGCAAACCAAAGGCAACAAAATCTGGCATTCCAAATCAAAAGATTGGCAACCCAAGATTCAAGCAACAAGCATCTAATCAGAAGGCAGACCAAAAATAGGCAGCTCAAGGATAAAATTCATCATTGATTCAAGATATCATAGAATTATAAATAGGAACTTGTAAAAATAATTGAATCCAGTTTAAGATAATGCAAATATAATTAAACTTGAAAGTCATTTTGTCAAATGAACCATCCAAATAAAAAACATATAAAAATTATTCAGTGATTACAAAATCCAAGTTCATTGAAAAATAATTTAATCACTACAAGCATATTTATAATACCTGTAATACCTTTCATTTTGAATCATAATATACCTTGATTTGAAGTAACACCATCTTCTTGATGATTCATATGAAATTTGTTTAACTCAACCACAAGATCATTAGTATCATACTTAATTTTTTGTAGTCATCAAAATCAATATAAGGCTAATAATCTCCTCCTTTTTGATGATGACAAAACTATTAAGTATACAACAAGAAATAGAAAATTTCAATCATGATAATCCTTTATAACTTGAAGTATAAGACAGAGCGTGCCAAAATTTAGTGTATCATGCCGAAACTCTAAATTTCAAGAACACATAAAATATGATATTCAAAAGATGCATTGCATAACTCTTCCTTTGGTTTTGAATATATGAATTATTTTGAAATACCATGATGTATGCATTTCTCTCATGATATTCTATTCTCTTTCCATTAAAATACCACAATGCATGCTATTCTCTCCTATGAATGCTATTTTCTCTCATGAATGAATTGTATGCCATTCTCTTTCCCATGATTAAATTCTCTCTCCTATGATTGAACTGTATGCTATTCTCTTTTTTTTGTCATCAATCAAAAAGAGATGGAAGAATGTGCACAAATTTTTTATTTGTCTTTTCTTCAATAGTAACAAGGAGTAGTATAACTAAAATTAATTATTCAATAACATTCATCATTTATAACTCAATTGATACCAATTAAAAAATAATTAAATTTAGGATCAAAAAATCACTTTTTCATATCAGAGCAGGGTAGTATGTTTTATAGTTTGATACCAATAAGAAAATATATTCAGATCATTGCATTATATAAGATTGATACCACTTTCATACATTAAAGCACTTATCACAATAAGACATTTAATGCTCAATACATCATAGTGCTTAATGCATCAAAGTATCTAATTATTCAAACAAATTCATTCTCTCCCTTACTAATTTAAAAACATGTTGAGATATAATGTTAACAAAAAAATGTTTGATTTCATATATGCTCACATTGTTCTTCTCTTAAATATTTTAAATTTGATCTATATGCAATAAAAGTTTCATGCAAGAAATGATGCCAATATCATATAATACAAGCATTTTATAAATGTATCATGCTAATCTCAATACATAGATATTTTAGCAATCATCACATATCAAATGCACATAAACAAAGATATTTTGCATTACCTCTATCAAATCCTTTTCATTTTACACATAAATAAATAATTAATTATAAAATATGATCAAAAAATGATACCAATTAAAAATATGCATTTAATGATTCAAGACTCACAATAGAATCATGTCAAGCAAGGAGTATGCAAATCAAACCGATACCAATAGTTGCTGATACCAATTGTTGCATGTTCATGCTTCTATAAAATTTTAAATTAATAATTTCATCAGTACCATTAGCATTTAATCTACACAATGAGCTCATAGGGTTACCAATACATTTGAATTTCTTCATGCCAATTTTCTTCAGGATTTCCTTGATGTACTAGGATTGGCTTATGAAGATTTCCTTCTTTGATTGCTTGATTTGAAGTCCGAGAAAGTAATTTGTTTCACCCATCATTCTCATCTCGAACTCCCCTTACATGAACTTAGCAAAATCTTGGCACAAGGTATCATTAGTAGTACTGAACGTAATATCATCTATAGAAATTTGCACTATCATATATCATCATTTTCACTTTTAATAAATATGATGCATCAACATTTTTATAAATTTATTGCTAATCAAGAACCTAATAAGTCTATCATACACTCCAGGGTATTTGTCTTAAACCATATAAAGCTTTGTTCAATTGAATACATGGTTTGGAAACATAAGAATTTCGAAACTGGATGGTTGATCAACAAACACTGTTCAGCAATATATTCATTAAGGAAAGTGTTCGTATCATCTATTTAATATAATAATCATAAAGCATGCAAATGCAAAGAGTGATGTGTTCATCAAAATCAATATTTTCTACGATTATATCCTATAGCTATCAATCTTGCTTTATCTCTAATGAAATTATCATGTTCATCCAACTTATTTCTAAATATTCATTTAGTTTCAATAATTGGATGATCATGTGGTCTACTAACTAGTGTCTATTATCATGCATGGCATTTAGGTTCTATATGTGAAACAAATATTATTATAAGCATCCCTAAATTATAATGATCTAGTTCTAATATCATAAGATGGATCACTTAAGATTAACTCTTTAGGGTGATTATGGACATACCTCCATTCTCTTTCAATTCAGCATTACCTTGGGGTTCATCATGTGAATTTTTTCTTCATGTATCGCTTGTATCGTTGAGTTCTCTTTCTCTTCCAAGGTGAGCTCCTTGACTTGATCTTTAATTTCATCTGCATCATTTAAAACCTTTCTCTTCCTTGATGGAAGATCATTAGACTCATCGAATATTACATGAATGGATTCTACTACAACTAAAGTCTTATTATTTCTTTCTACTATTACTTCTAATAGATAAAACGAAAAATATTTTCATTTGAAATGCTTCTAAAGAATTTTTGAAATCACATAAAATGTTTCATCTTTACTAGTTAAAAACAAGATGCATGTAAATTGAGAAAATCATCAATAATCATAAATCCATATGCATAAGTTTTAAGAGTCTAGAAGTTGAAATCATATTTTTAGACTTGAAAGAAATTTTATTTTGTTTTCCAAAACTTACATGCATCACAAATCCAATCCTTTTCGAAATAAATTCTTTTGAATAATTTAGAAAGCAAATCCATGCTAACATAAGCAAGTCTATGATACCATAACTAGATTCATCAATTTTAGCATTCATGGCAACTAGACAATCGAAACAATGGTCATTCGACTCAATAATATAAACATTTCCAATCCTATGACCAACAAATTTCATGCAATTATCAGTAGGATTAGTAACAATGCAAAGATAATTCAAAATAAACTTAAAATCTTTATCATTAAAACAAGTTAATGCAAAGTAAGATATTATTACTAGAAGTAGAGGGAGTGATAACAATTTTACCAATGCCAACAATTTTACCTTGGCTATTATTTTCAAAGGTAACGACTCCTCCATCATTAGCATCCAAAGTGATGAATTGAGATTCATCATCCATCACGTGTCTTGAACATCCTATCTAAGTATCATTTTTTTTTGCTCCATGGGTTACAAGACACCTGCATCCAAAATATCAAGTCTTGCTTCTAGGTACCCAAGCTTTCTTGGATCCTTTAGGGTTAGTCAAGATGGTTCCTTTTGGAATCCAAATCTTTTTAATAATATTGCATACATATGACTTATGACCTTTCAAACCACATTTAAAATATGTAATATTAGGATAATCATTTCGAGGAACAAAAATATTTTCAAAAGCTTTTGTTTATTTAAAGGATTATATCCTAAGCCTGCTTTATCAAAAACTGCTTTTTGATTTTCAAGAATCATGTAAGTTTGGTTGAGCTTAAAGTAAATTTGTCAACAATGGGTTTAAGCTTTTCAACTTTATTTTTCAAATCTTTATTTTCTTTAAGTAAAGATTCATTCTCTTTTAAAAATTTTCTTTTTCCAAAGTTAAGTTTCTAACTTGATTTTTTAATTCTTTATTCTTGAAACTAAGTTTTGCAAAATCATCTATCAATTAATAAAATGTACCATGCAATTCAACAAAAGTAAAATCATCTAAAATGCAAGGACTTACCTTGCCGTTATTTGCCATGAATCAAAGATTTGCTTTTTTATTTTTTCTTCTTCTTCTTCTTTGGAGCTTGATGCGTTACTATCACTCCATGTAGCTACCATAGCTTTCTTCTTGAGTTTCTTGGGACCTTTCTTTAGATATGGACAATCATTCTTGTAGTGTTTTGGCTCATTGCATTCATAACAAATTATTCTATTTTCTTTTTCATAGCTTGGCTCTCCTTTCATTAATGCCCTTTTTCTTCCATCAAATTTCTTTCTCATAAATTTTTTAAATTTTCTTGTAATGAGAGCTAGATCATTATCTTCATCACTTTCACTTGAGCCCTCATTCTCATCCTTTTGGGCAGCACACTTTAGTGCTATAAATCTTTTATTTTTGGACTCTTCTTGATCAAGATGTTGACTTTGTTGAAGCTCATGAGTCATCAATGATCCAATCAATTCTTCAAGAGATAGAATATTAAGGTCTTTGGCTTCTTGTATGGTAGTGACTTTAGCTTCCCAAGACCTAGGCAATGATCTCAAAATTTTTCTCACAAGATCATCGTTAGTATAAGATTTTCTAAGGCTTTTCAGCTCATTATTAATTCAGTGAATCTTGTGAATATATCAGAAATACTTTCATAAGATTCCATTCTAAACAATTCATATTTATGCACAAGCATATTTATTTTTGACTCTTTGACTTGATTGGTACCCTCATGGGTAACCTCTAATCTATTCCAAATCTCTTTTGCAGATATACAAGTAGATATGCAATTAAATTCATTAGCATCTAATGAACAATATAAAACATTCATGGCTTTAGCATTGAGCTGAGCCATTTTCTTATCATGCACATCCCATTCCATTTTCGATTTGGAATAACAAAATCATTTGATCTAATAGTGGGTGTATGAGGTTCATTGACTATGATGCTCCATAAATCATAATCAAGTGTTTGAGTAAAAATTTTCATACGTGCTTTCCAATATGTGTAATTGTGCCATTAAATAAAGGTGGTGGGATCAATATGTGTAAGATTGGTCCCCTCACTCAATATGGAACTCATTTGGTTGTCATGATCTTTGGCTCAAAGCTTTTTAAGGCTTAAAATCAAGAGCACCTATACTGATACCAATTGTTGCCCAGATATAGCAACCCAAGAGGGCGGGTTAATTAGGTTTTTTAAAAATTAATTGACTAGCTAGCAAGTATGTGCACTTAAATTTGCTTTCATAAATAAACTAAGTATAGTGTAGTGAAGATAATATGCAAGCAACATAATAAAAAGCACAACCAAACACAAGAAATTTATAGTGGTTCGGTGCCAACCCTGCACCTACATCCACTTTTCAAGAATACCTTGAGAATTTTTACTATCACTACTATTCAACCTAGCTAGCAAACTTATTTACGGGCACAAGCAAGCCTTACATACTAGCCCTTCAAGCTAGTCTTCTTGTTTACGGGTACAAGAAGACCTTACACACTAGCCTTTTGGGCTAGTCTTCTTGTTTACGGTACAAGAGGGCCTTTCACAACACTTATTTCTGGGCACAAGCGAGCCTTACAAGATTAAGCACAATAATATCAAGATTATACAATAAGCTCCTAATAAATGAGCAGATATTAAATAAGAAATACTTAGCAAATATTGAAGAATGCTTCTAAAGATGGCTTCTTCCTTTGAGCATGCC